>CM060113.1:8051064-8301064 GCA_030522415.1 Channallabes apus | reverse complement strand
CGGAGAACAAGAGGGGCAGATAATTAAAAAAAGGAAGAGAAAGGTAATTAGAGAGGTAAAAGGACTTACAAGAGGCAAGCGGTGAGGAGAGACAGAGAGAGAGAGGGAGAGAGAGAGGGAGAGAGAGAGAGAGAGAGAGTTTTTGTTGGAAGATCTGAAGGAAAAACAGGCAGAAAAAAGAAGAGATGGAGAAGAGGAACGAGAGGGGAACGGGTTTGAAGGATTTGTTGCAAATCCAGGTTTTTTTTTTTTTTTCGTTCGTTCGTTTTCTTTCTTTTCTTTTTTTTTTTTTTTATTATTATTATTATTCCTCCTTTTGTTTTGATGTCCGTTGGCGGACTTGACGATGTTTCAGGCCAAATGTGATCAATTTGAATTTCAAACAGCGTCCAAGCATCCACAGGGAGCCTGCGTGCCCCTGTGTGTGTGTGTGTGTCTACGTGTGTGTGTGTCTACGTGTGTGTGTGTGTGGAGAGAGATGGATCTTTACACGATGGCTAGTAGATGTGAGTGATGCTAATACACAATACTTGAATGCGTACTCCATGTTCACGGTCGACATATTGGTGTGTGTGTGTGTGTGTGTGTGTGTGTGTTGAGTTAGTGAAGGAATGCACATTTGATTGAGTGCAGGCTGCACATAAATCTTCACTTTAACTGTACACAGACACACAACATGGACCCTGACCCCTAACTCTCCCCTACAGACACACTCTTCCACATACACACATAGATATATATTCACACACACACAAACACACACACAAACACACACATGCACACGCAAACACTAAGCTCTTTGTGTATGGACCTGATCGGTTATTTGGCTCACATAACATTTTATTGATGCGCTATGAAGTATATCATGTTTTATGATACGGTGCATTCCCCAAAGCTCGGGTGTGAAGTGCAACAACAAATCAGGGAAGTGTATCCTGCTGTGTGTGTGTGTGTGTGTGTGTGTGTGTGTGTGTGTGTGTGTGTGAGCCTGAGAGAAGAGCAGGACGTATTGATCTGCACATTTCTCATCATATCATTGCTGCCAGCTGTTGGCTCGTGCACACTCTTTTCTCTTCAACACACACACACACACACACACAAATCCTCTCTAATAAAAAGCGTCATTTCTCAGAGGGTTTCAGCGATCCACTTCAGAGAAGACGTCTCCGAGACGGGAAAAAAAAAAAAAAAAAGGTTCTCCTCAATATGATAGTGTTTAGATCATGCTCAGCCAATTAATTCGCTTTCAGTCGCTTTCGTCAGCGGCCGAAAAACATCTAAACATCAATCACAATTAGGGCTCAGTGTGTGTGAGACATGCTTTATATTGGCGAAGGCTCAGCGCTGCTCTGTGTTCCTTCTCCAACTGTATATGACGAGTTGGACGCGAGACAAAAGTGAAAAGTGCGAATCAAAACAGCGACGGATGGAAAAAAAAAAAAACCATGAGTCGATCTATTAATAAGAATCAGTTTGACTTCAGAATGTAAAGTTGCTCGTGAAAATGATGGCAAAGCATGATATAATATCTTAAATCCGGTATTTAGTAATCCGACTGCGCTAAAAGTAACCTGGTAGCATTTTTTTTTTTTACCTTCATCAAGAAATCCAGATGGCACTAGTGGCGTGGTGGTGTACCTCGCACCGCGCACCGCCACTGTTCCAACCAAGCTCAGGTTACCGTCTAACCGAGGACATCTATGATCTCTACCAGTCTCCGCATGGGGTTCCTTCAGGCTCTTCCCCCATCAACTAAAAACATGCCGGTAGGTGGACTGGCTGAGATCAATTGGCCATAGGTGTGAATCATGTGGTGCTTCTAGGAGAGGAACCAAATATCAATATAGTGTGTTTTATTAAGTATATACTAATTAGAGACAAGTGTTTTTTTTTTTTTTTTTTTTTTTTTAGAAAGGTTTGCAGTCTGGTTGAGAGTATAGAAGTGTAACAGTACTGGAATTAAAAGTACAACTTTGCAAGCAGGAGAAGGCTCCTCAGGTTTAATATAATACTGTGCACAAGTCTTGAGCCATGTTCTATAAAATTCAATTTAATTATGAAATGTTTTACTGAGACAGGCTGCAAAGTGAGTAAAAATACAATTTAAAACGTGGTTACGTATACAAGAACCTCAGCAGCAACCTCATTTCCCCTCTCATCTGTTCCAACCACTGAGCATTCAGTATCACCAGTAAACTAATCACCAGCCTGATTATCTGTCATCATCTGCACCTGTTTCTCACTGGTTCATGCCTCAGGTTAGATGTTTTTTTTTTTATGCTTGAGTGATTCATTGTGTGGTTTAGGTAGAGGAACTGAAATGAAAATAATGAAAGATAAAAACTTGCCAAAAGATGAAAGCCCAAAAAAGTTCTCCAGGAAGCCTGGAGAACAACTATATTAAAGAATACTAGAAGGTCTGGTTCTTTGGAAGCAGAATATGAAAAAGATGAGTGATGGCTAAAGACTTTTTCATAGTATGGGATATAGATGTATAAAGATGAAGGAACCTGTTGGATCTTGAACTCACGCACCATGCTGACAGTGACGGCATTTCCATTGTTTTCCCAGGTTTCTAAAGACATAATAAAATTTGATTAAAAAAGAAAAGAAAAATCCAATTCAAACCAGTATTCAGCATCAACTCTGTGTACGGATGTAGATATTTGCAGCACTAAGTAGATCCAGATCCTGCATTACTCCCCAAGTCCATGACCAGCATTCCCAAGACCAGGTTAAAGCGCTTTATCCTGACCTCACAATATCTATGAATGAATGAAATTCAAAACAACCCTACAGTACACAGCCTGATCTTTCATGGCATGCATTTGTATTAAGTATATTTAGTGACACACTAACACATGAGTCACACATTCTATCATACTAACCCAGGTTCATAATCTTCAGTTCTGTGCTTCTTGAAATAATTCTGACCAATTTAGAATCAGATTCCTGTTCTTGGTTGAACGGAGCTGAACCCGATGTGGTCTCCTGCCGTTTCAGTCCATCTGCCTCGGGCTTTTCTGCTGAGCAAGGGTTATAAAGAGTGATTATTTGTTACAAAGTTCTTCTTTGATCTCTCTCATCAACACGGCTTTTCATTTTATTGAGGATTTTTTTTTTCTCATTTGGATGTGAAAATTACCCGAAGCTCTTAATCTGGACTGGGATGATTTCATGCAGTTACATGAAATGATACAAAAACTGCATAAACAGATGTACAGGTGTTCCTATTAAAAATGGAAGGTGATCGTAGTATATTTTGAAGAATTCTTGAAAGAAAAAGGAATGCAAATCCCTACCATACCCCATGTTGTATTTGTAAAAAAAAAAAAAAAAAAAATTCTTTTCTTTTCTTTTCTTTTTTTTTTAGACTCAGGTGTTGAACTTTCTCACTCCTGGTTGCTTTTTACAGATTAAAAGCGCGGGAGTTGAAGTCAGGAAAAGGTGTGCCGCTCTGTGTTATGAAGTTATATTTGTGAGAGCATGTGGTTAGGGCGCACAATTTAACACGTGAAACTTTCTTAGCGTTTTTAATAAAAGCTTTTGTGCTGGTTGGTCCTTTCTGCGACCTGAAAGAAAAGCGAGGAAGAAAAGAAGAGGAAAGGAAAGCTGGCAGACCTAATCGAGGTTAATAAGCTGCTGTTATTTTGGCTGGGGGCGAAAAAGAGATAAACTGCTTCAAAAGAATGGGAAAGAGAGGAGGTGTGCACGGGAGGAGGATTAAAAACAACTTGACAAGCGAGGTCGGTACTGAGAGCGAGAGAGAGAGAGAGAGAGAGAGAGAGAGTAAATGAAGGGAGAAAGGAGGCGGAATAGAGACGTGGCGAAAAAAAGGAAGAAGGTTGAAAGAGGGAAGAAAGTGGACAAAAGGATGGCAGACGCTTTTAAAGAGGAATGATATGAGGTAGCGATAAGGAGGAGGAGGACGAAGACGAGGACGAGGAGCGGCCACGAGCACATATTTCACACCTGCTGAAGACTCAACAAGTAATTACACATCTCCACCGTGTCCCTCTCGCTGCCTGACAAAAGAAGGAGTGTGTGCCGTGTTTGTGTCGGAGGACACCCCGAGGCTTCCCCAGACACGCACACACCAAATTGGAGTACTGTCTGAGCCTCTCTGAAGTAGGAGAGATCATTTGCTGCCATTTTCCCCGCATGACTTCAAGGCTTAAAAGGGTTCTGGAGACTCTTGATGGTCTCACAAAAACACATAACCACACACACACCCACACACACATACGCTCATCATAAACACTCATCATAAACACCCAGATAAGCAAACTTTCCAACATGTAAACTGTGAATTGGCTTTAGGACAAAGATAGCGTATCCCAAATTGGAACATGCAAATGCAATTTCCAAACAAAAACACACCAGACCACACACACTTACACTCACACGCTCAAACACTTGACGCAAACCGCCGCAACGTAAATCTAAACGTTATCTGATAAGATTGCGTTGAATTATGAAGGATTTGGCCTGACACGTTTCTAACCTGAAAACACTTTTTCCTACACTAACATCTCCGCCGTGATTCATCCCCTTGTATTTGTTTTCAACCACAACTTCATCCACTTTTTTTTTTCTTTTTCGCTTTAGTTTTGTCCTCAAGGCATCTTCACCGTCCTTGTAAGTTTTGTGATAAAAAAACACACAAGCCTCATTTCATAATTGTTTTAGAGTTTAGTGTATAATGAATTCCAATTTGTGAAAGAATGCTCGGGAAATCATAACTCCACTATAACTCGACCCCCCCCCCCCCCCGCCCCCCGACTCCCCCCACCCCTCTGTAGTGCTTTTGGTCGTTTAAAATAATTCCACATGTCTGGCGCGGGGTTTTTGCACAGTAGTAAGTCTCATTACGTCCTCACAAAACATAATTAAAAGTATAAATGTAAGCTCAGGAAGCCACAAATCACCATCTACAAAATGAACCAAATTTTCCCTTTTCTTTCTTAGTCGCTTTAATTTGTGTTTGTGTTGGAATAATGAGGCATAATGGTGGTATGTTTTACAATGGAAATGATGCGCACACACACACACACACACACACACACACACTGTATGCACTATATAGATAAATATATAGTTGTTATATAGTTAAAATTATGTTGATGTTTTACTTATAAATCTGTTTTAAAACTTTTCAATTTACTCACTTTTCAGCATGCATTTAACCTGAAACAAACGTCTTCACCCATTGCAATAGAAAAAAAAAACAAAAAAAATGACGTACTAAATTTCTTTTAAATAAGTAACAGGAACAGTGAAGTAACATTTCTGAAGGTTTTTTTTTTTTCATTAGCAAAGTAGTGAATACACTGATTATTTACCTACAATGTAATATTTTAATTTAATAATATACTTCCTGCATATAATTTAGGTATTAAGGTCACACTTTAGCATTTATAAAAACAAAAAAACTCTTGTGATGTTTAGGAAATTTAGACGATGCAACTTTTTGTTGATCACGTGACGTCCGGGATCGTTCCATATACAGTGAAAAAGTAAAAGGGTTTCTAACATTTAAACCTTAAACATCGAGCTGCACGGATGCACGCCGGAAACACAACAACGATTGAAAAGTCCTATCAGTGTGTGTCAACGGGGGGACTTCAGTTTCATCACACTCTTTGTAAATGTCAGGTACAGGAATATGGGAATAATGTCGTAAAAAAATAGACCTCGCAAAATGCTATTATTATTTTTAGGTAATAATAATTAACTGGAAACTACCATAAATACGTGATCATATGTGTCTATGGTATTTCATTGTCTGTGTTACACATATCTTTTTTCTTTCTTTTTTTATTCAGTCATTTTCATATACTTGTTCAAATTTATTTCATCATATTGCCTAGGTTGTGCTGAAAAAAATAAATACTGTAAGACACAAGTATATATTCAATAAAACATGTTCACATTATACAACTTTTTTTTAATTCTCTGGATTTTGAGGGTTCATGTAATAATAGTAAAATATTTAATATTTAATATAAAAAGTCTTTTAATGATTTTATTTCTAGGAATAATGTAGTCATAGTTTTAGTTATAGTGCTGGGCAAGCCTACAATTCCAGTATAGTTCATTTAAGTAACGTTTTACATTTCAATATGAAATGCATAGGAAACATGTACTTTAGACACTTTTACATTTATTTTTAATTTACATTTTAATTTAGATTTGTAAATATAATAGGACACAAATTGTATCCGAGTCACGGAATTACAAAGATATATATATAGAGAGAGAGAGAGAAATAGATAGATAGATAGATAGATAGATAGATAGATAGATAGATAGATAGATGTGTAATATTTTTTGTAAAATATAAAATATCCTTTTGATTTTTTCTAATCAATTTTAATTGATATATGTCCATCATTTTATTTCTTGAGAAGAGGGAACTTCATGGGCTATAGCTTTTGTTTCATTTACTGTTTTTGTAATATTAAAATACTTATATTTAAGTATTTAATAAGTCCTTTTATTTAACCTGTCCTTTTATTGTCACATAATGTTTCATTAGAACTTAATACATTGGGTGCCAAAAAACATAAATACCTATGATCCAATAAAGAAGGAAGGAGTAATAGTTTATTATATAAATAAATATATCTGCTTATGAACGCATTATAACATGGTAATATAACATGATTGTAGTTAAACAGGTACATTTTTCATTTTTGTTTTCTATATGTGACCTGAAAAAAAAAAACTTGCAGTAAATTCTGTTAGGTTATTGTAAAAAATCTGTAGTATATTTAATTTGTAGTATAATAAATTACTGGTATTAAAGTATAAAAATCTCAGTATTTGTTAAACGGATTTGGATTAGGAATCTTTATCTGGTACACAACGCATCAAAGTATGTGCTCGTTAACCAACAAATGATGTTTGAACAATTCAAATTATTTAGTGTTCATGGATAGCGTATACGTGCATGAAATGTTTAAGGTTTATTATATATATATATATGTGTGTGTGTGTGAGAGAGAGAGAGAGAGCGAGAGCGAGAGTGTAAGTAAAAGAGATTAGAATTGATAAGAAAAAACAAGCCAAATCTTCTGGAAAACACCCTGAAGGTTGGAGAGAAGTGCAAGGTTTTTAAAATTTATTTAACATCACATGCCCAGAGTTTGTGCCCTCGGTTTTACTTTCCGTCCCGAGAACACAAAAAGATGTTTTTAGGGTTTTACAGCTGTTCTGCAAATTAGGATACGAGCGACAGAAACTCTTGACCTTTTTCTTCCCCCTGCCAGCTTCCTCCAGCTAAAAAAAGCAGTTTGACAGAGAGGCCCTCGGCTTTGTGCGTATTCGGCGCTGACAGTTGTATTTAGTATTCGCTGAGTGACTGCCAATTGCACAGTAAACAAAGTATCCATCTTTTAGTAAGCATGTCTGATTTGATTTTACGTTGGATTCTTGCGTTTGGGATTTTGACAGCGGGTGATGAAACGGGTGACATCTGATCCTCATAAGAGCGCCGTCGTTTTTGCTTCTGATGAATTATCCTGTTTTGGCGAGGTGTTTACGTTGTAATGATGACAGTGTATTTTTGTGTATTTTACAATAGAAATGGTGTGTTTTAGCATTTGCGCAACATCAATCCTGAGAAACACAAAAACACGAAAAGCCAACGATAAATCTTCTAGCAACAACAAATTCGTCCTTCTTACTGGTGTAAATCTGCAGTCCATCAGGCTCACCTAGTGCTGCTGTTGGCCGCCGCCGTGGGGTGTGTTCAGGTGCAGGACCACGCGCTGATGTTGTCCAACGAGAGGAGCACGATAGAGAGAACGTACGAGCTGACCAAATACCTGAACCACCAGCTGAAGGAAATTAAAGACACTTACGTGAGTCTGACTTCGTACGCTTGCGGTTGTGCATGCTTTTGTTTATGCGTGCGTTTTTTCCGCTCATCTCTCTGGCATCCTCGTTCTTTCTCACACATACTTTTTACTGCCTTTGTCTCTTTCCTTGTTCCTTTTCACATCTCTGTCCAAATAGCATGTGTGTGTGTTTCTGTGATGAAAAACAGATCGAAAGAGACTAATAAATTCCTTTCCATGCTTAAGAAAATGTATCTCAGAATATCACAAGCTACTAACAAACCATCATTTCATCATAAAACTAAATTATAAACATCTATTGACTGAGTAAAATGGGTATAAAAATTTATGAGCTAGAAATGATAAAATTCTGCCAACATTTTTATGCAGGATGAAAAATATAAATATATTACAAGCCCAGTAAAATTTTCTATGAAAGCCATGTGTATCATGACCTTGAGTAATTGGACTCCGTTACTATACTTAACTAGGACTTCAACTGAACAAATGTGTACTCTTGCCTGAAAAAGAATTTCAAGAACGTTTAGTTTTCACTCATTACAGTTTTATGTAGAACTATTAAAATAGCTATTGATTTTACTTTATACATCAATATTATGGACTCCGGATTTATTCAAACCTGTACCTTCTCATCTTAGCACTGTAGCTTTCCTGAATCATTATAAAATATGTCTCCTTATTTCCTACAAGTCATGACAGTCATCTCATTTGATAAGAAAATGTAGGAAGTTTGACGCTAATTTGCTAACTGGCTGTATTTAAGTAAGCTAGCCTGTTTTCTTTGCTAATTCCAGGTTAGACCAGCATATATTCCAGTAGCTAACAGTACAGGCTAGGCAACAAGTTCAAGTCTAGCTAATAGTAAATATTGGTCATTATACTTCTGATGATTTCAATAATAAAAATCTGTGCTGTTAGTCATGCATGTCAGCAGCAAATAGACAAAGAGTGAATGTTTTTACCCCCCAGGCAAAATGGTAGTGTACAGTTTTTAATACACATTAAAAGTTAACTTTCACATGAAAACATGACATTCACCATTTACCAAGTTACATGAAATAAAATAAATTGTTGTTATCATTGAGAACATTTAAAAGTAATAACGCTTTGACTTTCACTTATATAAAGTCAGGATTTATATAGTTAGGACGCATCAATTAATTATACAATTAATCAATTAATTATACTATTAATCAACTAAACTTTTGACACATTTTGAATACATTACATAACATATTATAATGCAGTAATAAAGCATTACTCTCATAGTTATAACTATTTGTAAATTAAAAGTTTTTAGTTGTTAAGACTTTTGCACACTACTGTAGATAAAGTTGAATTCTATCTATCTATCTATCTATCTATCTATCTATCTATCTATCGCTCCATCTATATAAAAACGTAAAAATAATCTACGTATAGCAACTTTGTAATAACAAGTTGTATTTATGAGTCCTAAGATTTATAAATGTAGTCTGAGACCTTTTCAAAGTGAGACATTTATTAAATTAACAGCAATGTTTTATGTCTTTCAGCTTCAACCAATTCAAAACTACACTGTAATGTAAAAAAGTAAAGGAAAAGGTCTTACAAAAGTTGAATGATTCTAGCAATTTGTTAAAGTGCCTTATGAATGCATTATACCATTATTAAATATGTGTACGTATTTACAGATCAGTTTGACCAGCATGTAAAATGTACAGGGAGCTCTGTCCAGAGTTAACATGTAAACACTGAACAATCAAACTTACAAACAAACAAAAAACAAAACAAAAAAAATAAATAAATGCATTAAATTAGATTTAAAAAAGCATGTCACAACAAATTGTTTGTCCTGCCTATTGTTCTTTTTTATGGAAACAAGTAGAAATCTTTGCAATAAATATATTTTTATTTATTTAGCATTTGGATTTTTGGCTATTTACTTACTCCTGAAAGAAAATAAGAAAAAAAGAAAGAAAAAGACATAGAATTCATAGGTTCACAACGTATGAAATAAATTTTATTAAACCATGTGAGTAACGCATGAAACATGTGAGAAGGGTTACGGATACGTAATTAGTGACTTGACACTTTTAGGTATGCAAAGTTTGATGAAATCATCAGGAAAATATTAATGTTAATTAAAATTTGTTCTTTTAGGTCTAATAAATATTTAACTATAATATTTAAACAGTTTTTTGAAAGTGTGTGTTCACTCTTTGTTCCTCAGCTCTCATATCTCGGTCCTCCGTTCAGTGACCCAGGCTTCTCCCCACCGAGGCCCAACATCTCCTCCCTGGCGGTTCCCAGTGCAGCGACGCGAGAGGACCTGTGGCGTGGTCTTGAGAACGGCGCCCGTCTTGCACAGAACCAGCGAGCGTACAGCGTACTGCTATGCGCTGTGCGTGAACTGGCGCGCTCCACGCTGTGCCCATACCTACAAAGCTCGCTCCTTCACTTCTGCTCCGGCCTCAGCGGACTCCTGGGCTCCATCTCAGGGCTGATGAACGCCCTGGGCTACACCCCGCCCTTGCATGGCAACGCTCCGCCTTCTCAGAAATACACGCCGCTGTTGTCCTCTCCGTTTCAGCGGGCAAACATGAACGGCCCGGCCCCTTTAAGGAACCATGCATCTCGGGTTCAGAGTGGCCTAGGAGGAACGAGGGACGGAACAGCTGGACATGAGAGCGAGAGGAAGAGGGATAGAGAAAGGGAGAGGGCTGAGCGAGGGAGGAGAGGGAGGCGGAGGGAAGGGGAGAGCTGGGCGGAGAGAGAGGAGGAGGATCGGGAGGAAGGTCAGGAGAGGTGGAGGAGGAGGAGAAGGCTGCTGTCTGTCGAAGATGAGGACGGCGGTAAACAAACAAGCCACGGCTACGATCCAAACAGCAACAACAATAATAACATGAACAGCACCCACACAAGTTCCAAGCACTATTTCAGCAAATATGGCAAAGACAAAAACGTAAACATGAACAGCACAGGCAGCGGCGCCTGGCTTCCCACGGAAACGGAGAGAGAGCGAAGGATAAGCATGGACGAAGAGGAGGACGAGTTCCAAGCGGATGTTCCTGTCCTCTTTTCCTCCCCGTCTCTCCATTCGGGGCGCTCAGGACGCCCCATATCCTCTCCCCACCCACCGCTCTCTCCGCTCTCCCTCCTCTATGCGTACGAAGACGGGGTCACTGAGGTCGACTCGCACTTGAGCATAGCCTCTCCCTCGCCACGCCCTGCCCTCAACGACTTCACACGGAAAGTGGAGGGATTCTGGGTACTCAGAGAGCTCCAGAGCTGGCTGTTCCGATCAGCCAAGGACTTCACCAGACTGAAGAAGCGACTCCGTGTCTGAGTGTCTGACTGTACTGTCTGATGTGTGAGCGTGTGTGTGTGTGTGTGTGTGTAAGTGAGTAAAACGTCTTAGAGAAAGAAATACAAAAGGACTCACACTTTGCACTTGCATGAAAAAAGCTAATTCATACTGATGAACTAAGAGAAGACAAGGAGAGACAGATTCTCTTTTCAGAGCGAGAGACGCGTCAGCAGCTTAAAGATCGTGAATCACATTTACGTCTTTTTGAGATTTAAAAGGCGGAAATGAAGGGCAGAAAAGAGTCTGCTGTCTCATAAACTGACTCAGCACATGGCGACTCGTGATTACTGGGTGTTTTATGCTCACACACTGTCACACTTCTCATAATGGGCTGCGTCATGCGTCTTTGTAACCGCTACGGTATGCGATCGTCCACTTACTGACACGTTGGGTCTTTTTCCACTGCAAGCGTCTGAACCTTTGACATCAGAAAGCAATAAATGTGTGGTTTGGGGATTTTTATTTCATTGACCAACGTTTGAAATCGCTACCAAGATTAGGGTCGGCTTAGAAGCTCATGTACACACAGTCACACAGCACAAATTAATGAACACTGTATAGTCTATTGAAACTTTTTTTTTTAAAGGCCATGCATTTGAATGACCATGCAGGGCATATATATATATACTTGTGAATATATTCATAACATCTTATGATGCATTAATAAATCATATACATAATAATTTATATATAAAATATACAATTTATACAATATACAGTTACAGTTTATAGGCAGAATAATAATAATGATTTTATTGTCTGTTATTAAAATGACTCCAGTTAAGGAATTCCCAATGATTGATTTTTACAAAACTTTTGATATAAAACACCAAAGTAAAAACATTTTCTACATTATTATTATTATTATTATTATTACTATTATTATTTAAAACTTGATTTTAGTGTCAAATTATGCCTTATGAAGGCATTAATGCATTATAACATGATATGAATGAATTCAAAGTTCATATTTCTTTCGAAAAATTGATTCAGTAAACCATACCATTGCTTGTTACTGGTATTTACAGGAACGTTACCTGATTAAAATTCAATAAATATAAATTATTTCTTTTTTTCAAATGACATTTAACTACAAAGCATTTTTTTCTCCACAATGAAACATTGAAACATACCCTTGTGTGTTTTTTCCTCACGTAATCACACACATGTGAGTTTTGTTTTCTCAGCTCAAAAAGGAACTTTTATCACGTACCTTTGATCTGGAAGGCACATCTTTGTGTGTCTTCAATGCTTATTTAAACCTCATAATATAACTGTAAAGACGGAAGGTGTAAACGAACCTTTATATATATATATATATATATACCCAATATTCAGTTTCCCAGATGAAGGAGACATAATAAAGGTACAGAAGACAAGCAGTGACAAGCAATGGTACGGTTTAGTACCTTTTTTTTCCCAAAGGCTGGCATGAGCCTCAATAGCAACATTGTGCTGTTTTATTTCTCATATAAGCTTTTATTTCTCCGAACTATTACAGTGCATTAGAACTAGTACAGTGCATTTACAGTTCACAATCAGCACAAAACGAACAGGAATGGTTTAATTTTAGATGCCAACCTTGTGCCGGGTGCCAACTTAGCGGCGCAATGAGGTCCTTGGAGACATTTTTTTTGTCTGTTGATGAAAATGAAATGGCTTGAAACATTTCAACATGAATTTTAGCTAAATGTTAAATGTTAAATGTTAAATACATCTTAATCCTTAAACTTTTCTTCCATGTAAGACTTGCCAGCAGTGTTTTCACATGTTCTTTCTTTCTTTGTTTTACCTCATTTACTTGTTTTACCGTCATCACTGTGACATCATAAAGGAAAAAAAAACAGCTAGAACCTCAGGTTCTCGTGCATCATGTTTTGTACTTGTTTTTTAGGATGCGCAGTGGAAAAATGTCCATTGTTGGTCTTCATATGTGCTTTGTGTGTGTGTTTGTGAGTGTGTGCGTGTGTCTATGTGTGTCGCACTGAGGTAGTGCTAAAAGGAAGCGGACCAGGAACCCTTTCTCACATGCAAAGTGACGTTGCTTTATATTTGTATATTTCGATTTTTTTTTTTTTTTTTTACAAAAATATTCTGTAATATTTATTAAAGGGTTTATTTATTATTCTTTGGTACTATTTGATTAAAAGAAATCGAGTGGCTTGTTTAAATCCTGGTTGGAAGTGCTCTTTTCCACTGGCTGCCCTGTTTGTGTGAACGAGGTCTCATGGCTGGAGGGGAAAGCAGGCTGACTCGGAGGATACCGAGTTTTATTAGTCTGTCGAAATGAAATTTATGGCCAGTCTTTCATCTAACACCACAGCCTCTCATCTATGTCTCATCTCTTCCCCTCAATCTGGCTCTCTCACGCCTCTCCTTTTTCCCCTCTCACACTCACCTACTGTCTTGCTCTCACACTCGCACACACGCAATCAACATGAGGTACGCATGAGCGGTTAAAGAGACGAACGAGATATACACTCATGTGCTGTAAACACCATGGCCACACACACATACAAAGATACACACATGAATGAAGCGGCGCACCCTCCAGTCTGTGTTTGGGGAAAAAGTAAAGAATCAGTGGGAATCTTTCACATCGCTTCAAGCTACACACCTGCATATGGCCAGTTGTGAAACCACACCCAATGCACTACACACACAAAACTTTAGTTTATGGTTGGTGAGGTTCATATGAGATGTGTGTGTGTGTATCTTTGTGAGTGTGCGAGCGTTTGCGTGTGTAAGGGTTTAAACCCGACCCTGACCGTAACCTTTCAATTTTATCTGATTAGGTTTTTACAGTTTCCCATGAAGTTTCCGTCTTTCACACACATTATCTATCCCATAACTATTGTGCGTTGCTTATGTAGATTATTGTATTATTGTAGCTTAAAGTACTTCAACTCAATTCCAAACCCTTACTACAGTAATTAATTTCCCAAAGCTTAGATTCCCTTTCCGGTTTAAAAAACAAAAATATTGTTTTAACTTTATAACCATGAAACGATTCTGCTTTGGCCAAATCGTGGTTGCAGTTTTATTAAAATGCTTTTAAAAAGTAATAATAATTATAATAATAACATTAATAATAATAATAATTATAATAATAATAATAATAATAATAATAATAATAATAATAATAAAAGTAGTAGTAGAAGTAATTGCACTTGCACTCTTATTTGCCAGTGACTACTGAAAATTATTGGCTAATAAATACTGACCTAGTAAAATGTACTATCCAACCTCACTTTAACATAAAATTAGGAAAACTAACTCAATCCCATTCCTCAGCACTGAAGTACACTTACCACTTCATTACAATTCATTTTTATTAAAATGTGTTATTGTTTTACTACTACTACTATTATTATTATTATTATTATTATAGTAGTAGAAGTAGTAATTGTTTGACTTGTAGGAGTTTTTCACTGAATGTCAAAATAAAAATAAAAAACTTTTAATGGACATTTTAACTTTTACTTTAAATTCTGTAATATTTAATAAATTGTAGCAATTTTAGTATAGGAGTAGTTGTTGTTCTAATCATTGTTATAATAGAAGTTGTAGTAGTACAGTAGCAGTTGTGTTATAAAAGAGGTACTAGGACTAGAACTTGTGAAAGTAGTAGTAGTAATAGTATATAAAAAAGAATTCTGACCTAGTATAGCTTTTATATTACGTTGATATGATGTCTATTTTACTACAATAATTTAAGTTTGTAAGTTTACTTAATTCTATTTAATTAGCTTAACCTACCTTAATTAACATACCATTATTTATCGTTCTTTATTGTTGTTCAACTTTTTTTTCATTTGTGAGAATTTTGCCCTTAATTTAAATATGTTGATACATTAATTATTATTTTCAGTGCATTAATAGTAGTTCTTGTTTGCTATAGTAGTGTGCTACGTGCTGTAGTTATTGTAGTTGCACTTGAAATAGTAGTAGTAATACTTGTAATTGTTGTTTAGTAGCTGCTTTGGCGCTTGTTGTACTTTTAGTAATAGTTTTTAGTAGTTGTTGTAGTAATAAAAATAGAAGCAGTATTTTCACTCACTGAAAATTTAAATGTATAAAAGCACAAGACAGGATAAAGTTCCATGTTTCAGATTTTTTTTAAAGTGCCATACATTTTTTACAGTTAAAACTACAAAAGAATTATCTGCAACACATTATATTTTATGTCAGTTATATATTTCAACTCTAACCTCACCTAATCCTTAAAATGCTCAAATACCCAAAACTCGTGATTCTTCTTCATGCACTGCAAAAAATGCCACACTTACAAGTAAAAAGATTTTAAATAAAATTGAATTTATTTAGTAGAAATTTTATTTATTTGGTAGTTCTTGTTATAAAATTGCAATACATTATAATATGATTATTAAACCTATTTCTGGACATTTTAATAATTTCAGGTTAAAGGGCTTGAGGATGCTTTATTGGCTGAAAATGTACAATGTTTTTTATCATTTGTATATACAGGTACTGTAGAAAGAAAGAAAAGCTTGAAATATGTAAAAGCATCTAAAAACAGCTGAATAGTCAAATTTTTTGATTATAAATGAACACAAATATATTAAAAAGTTAATAAATTTGCCTATATGTATGATATTTTTTTCTTGCAGTGGTGCTGTATGGCGTTCAGTAAAATGTCCCTATAACATCGTCTTCCCGTAACTCTAAGAACACCGTTAACCCACAGAGAGCCAAATACATAACTACGCACACACACACACACACACACACACACAATGACCAAGCAGTGGCTTAAATGCGTAATGCAGAATCCTGTGGACCGCAGCATGACCGAAGACATGACCACTTGTAGCCAACAAAGGCAGCTTTGTGTCCAAATGTGTGCACACGTATACGTGTGTATGTGTGTGTGTGTGTGTCATCATGTGGGTTCTGTGAATCACAGAGAAAGTCTTTTGGTGAATCATCATTACACTGTGTGTGTATGTGGGTGGAAGTGTGTGTCTGTTTATCTATGCATGTTTATGTATTGAGGCTCCTGTCAAGTAACAATTGTCATTTATACCCTTCTAAAAGCCTAGTCTCATCTCTAATGTCACTCTCTCTCTCTCTCTCTCTAAATCTTTTTGCAATATGCTTAACAAAGTCTGACTCTCCAGTCCTCACCGCTCCTCTCCTGCCAATCAGTCTGTCATCAGCTCATCAGCTGTGTCTTTAGTGATTGTTTATCTCTCCCCTATCGCTCATTCGGTTTCTCACTGGCTCACTGCTCTGTTTCCCTTATTATTCTCTCTCTCTCTCTCTCTCTCTCTCTCTCTCTCTCTCTCTCCTTACTCACCTGCAGCACATAAAAATTCCTCCTTCCTCTCTCCAGAGGCTTGCATCGTCTCCCGGGGAGTTATTGCATTCCTCCTGAGCTAAACTGGGCCTATTTGTCAGTTTATGCTTTTCATTCTTTGGCCAAAACGAATGTCCAGATTTCATGTTTTTCTTTCTCTCTTTCTCTCTCATGCACTTTCTTGTATATACTCCCTCTTTCCTACTGTCTTTCCGTCTAGCCATTCTATTAGGAACACGTCTTCAATGACCTCATGTCCTCTCTCATGAACAGCCACTCACTTACTGATTTTTTGTGTTTTTTTTTTCTTCTTCTTCTTTTTTTTTTTTTTTTTTTGCACAACAGGTCTGTGTAACCTCTGGACACAGTTGTGTGTTAAAATCCCACATACAAATACTGAAACCAGCCGACCTCTGTGCCACAGCCAAAGTCAATAATATTACATTTTCTCCATTTTGACCTTTGTTAGAGATATTAACTAAAGCTTTTGACCTGTATCCATGTCTTTTTTTGTGTTGCACTGCTGTTGGCTGATTGGCTGATTGCATAATAAACAGGTGTACAGGTGTACTGATTTGTTTGTTTGTTTGTTTGTTGTTGTTCCTTTTATCAAGAAAAAAAAATTAAACTCCTTACAGTTTTAACTCAGTCATTAAAGTTTTTTTTTTAAACGTTTTATCCTTTCCATGGAACCGTTTACACATTTTTTCCGACATGCAGAACATTTCCACATCATTTTTTTCAGGGACTCTGTGTTTTGCCTTTTTAATGATTGTTGTAAAAATACAGATAAAGAGCTTCATTGTATGGTATTTATATTGTTTCAAACTTTATCCAAACTCATCCAAACCTAAGCCAACCTGCAAGAAAGACCCATAAATCCCTTTTTTTTTCTAACTATGAAATCTTTACAGAAATTCTTGTGTCTTTTTCCACTTTTTTACATATATGACTCATGCTAATTTCATGACCTTTTTAAAAGAAATGTTAAAAATCATGTTTATTGTATGCATTTATTATTATTATTATTATTATTATTATTATTATTACATGGGGCATTCAAGACAAACTGTTAAAAAACTTAAAAGCAGCTTCTAGCACAATACGATGATAATTTCTTCTAGTCGCAATAAGTCGCAATAATATAATAATAATAAACATTTGAATGGTGTAAACGTTTTAAAGAAGGCTGTACGTCTGTGAATGACGATTTTGGCCGAGGTGACTCAGAGGCCACTGCAGTCGGTCCTGCTAACACTGTGCGAGTTAACCGCCTAATTCTTGAAAATCAACAGATAACTTGTCACCAGCTTGTGGAAGGGACATATCTGTCTGTAGCAACTGTACACACAATCCCCATAAAGTTCTAACCTTACTCCATGTGATTTCTAAATATTTGGAGTTCCTGGGAGGCCAGAATTGCAAAGTGAAGTAGCCAGTGCAATCATGGCTCCGGGGTACTGAGAAAACTTTCTACCTTGATGTGTATCCAAGCACCAGTGTAACGCTCGGATAAGTGCATTAGTGTAGCAGGGGATTATGTAGCGAGAAATAAAGGGATTTACTCTGATAACTGTGTTATTCTGCGCAGACAAAAGTCCCGGTTTGACTTGAACGTCCCTCTTATTATTTTATTTGTAGGGTATTAGGAGTGTATTTGCTATTTATTTGTTAAAAGTAACAAATATACAACAAAACTACCACCTGAACAAAAAAAACAGTAGAATTAGTCTGAAGATTGCGATATAATCATTCCTGGCATATTGCTCGCTCTTACCCTTAACCTAACCCTTCCTGTTACAGCACTGCGCTCACCTGCCGCTCCCCCGCCCCCGCTCCTTGCCGTGCAATGGAATCTCCCACCTCCATAGCTGCAGGGCTGGGCCGCCTCTCCCAACCGCTCGGTGCAGGGGGGAGACCTCAGGCATCAGCTGACTGATTTATGGCTTACTAAACTCATCTTTCCAGATAACTACAGGTAACCACAAAGGCGTGTGAGTTTGTATGTGCTTGTCAGGGTGTGTGTAAATGCGCTGTAATGTGTTTCAGTGTTATTCAACATGATTGCCCTATGCATGATTATTTTGGACCGCGTTCATAGATTTTGGATGTCACTGCTCGTGTGTTGGTTGGGTTATAGAGATGAGTTTCTCAGTGTGTGTCTGTGTTTATAAGGGAGAGTGCTGAGTGAAGGAGAAAATAGGATGATATCGAGAATGTTTGGTGGAAGCTAATGGGAGGTCTGACAAGCTTACTGCCTGCATCTCGGATCCCTTAAACGAGCAACACAAAACAAAAGAGCAGAAAAGGCGGGAGCGTGTTAATGTGATGTGTTTGAACTCTGTCAATAAGAGTGTGTCGACCAAGTCTCTCTCTCTCTCACATTCACACACACACAAATGGGTTCTTGTACACACGTGGGTTCATGAGGACACTCACAAAGAGCAGTGTGTGTGAGCGAAAGGTAAATAAAAAGCTTTTAGTGTCCCAGACGGAACGACAGAGATTACAGTCCCAAAAAAAACCTCCCACAATGTTTAACACACACACACGCACATGCACATATTTATCCAGTCTTCCATTCTAATCTTTTCTCACACTCTGTCCTCCCCCCCCCCCCCCCTTTCTTTCTCAGTCGGCCCTATTTTAAGAGGCTTTTAAAAGTTCCAAGAATTTTCAACATAAACGAATGAGCCAATGCAGTGCAGGTTCCATAAAATCTGGATGAAAGCGAAAGGTTCCTTCATTCCGTTCTGCTCTCTATCTATTCCTCTCTCTCTCTCTCTCTCTCTCTCTCTCGCTTTCGCTCGCTCATTTCGTCCTGTTGTTTCTCAATGACCCAAACACGGTGTGACAGATGAGGACGGGCTTTCTCACGCTGAGAGAGAGACAAAGGGGGGGTGAACAGAGCAGGTGATCACTTGGCGCGCTGGAAAGCAGAACTTGATGAAACTGGTGCGCGCGCCCTGGGAATAGTTCCCCTCATTAACAGCAATTTGAAATTACACTGGCGACGTTCCATCAAATCGTCAAAGAAGCACACATCTGAAAGAACACTTGCTTTTCGTTCATCATCAAAGAAAGAGCGATGGGCCTGTTTGTTCCTGATTTAATGAGGTGTGAATAAACAACACGAGTAGGCCTAAACAGCTTTCATAATTTAATTCTCAGGTGGGAGGGATTTATACTTCTTTCACGTGTTCTTTCTTGGTGGCCCTGGTTCTAGCTTGTCCTTTATATATACACTATATATATATATATATATATATATATATATATATATATATATATATATATATATATAAAGTAAAGTGTACATATAGTAATGTACTTTTAAAGTTTTACAATAAAACTGACATATGTTTTATGTGTCCAATTATGTATTAAATTTTTTCTTATTTTCATATTTCAATAAAAAATATATTTATTAATACATATTATATACAAATTTTGTATACAAATGAAATGTACCACCCCAGCAAGATTACAAAGTACAGTGTATACCCTTTTTTTTTACTACAATTATAACTTAAAAAAAAGTTTATGTACAATTTTCTATAAAAGAAAATTCTGTGGAATAGGCTTAACATTCTGGAATATTCCACAAATCAGTAATTACTTTTTGGACATTATAAGACTAATTGTAATAGAAAAATTCTGGAACATACTGTAAACTTTAATTCCTTTATCAACGTTATAAAATATTCCTCAAGTTTCTAACCATAGTACAGGAACTATACTATACAAGTCCTATACCATTGTGTGGGAACCTTCTGGAATATTGCCAGAATAAACTCCTCCATAGAAACATTCTGGAATATTCCAATTAATTGCTTTTGGAATATTCTAGAATATTGACCTAGCTCTAAAATGATGGAATATTCTGGAATATTTCTAAAGCTTTTGATTGCTTTAGGAACTCACTATGACTACATCATTATTTCATTTTAGGGACATTATATAGTATTCATCAAATCATAATTTCTGTATATACATTCTGGGATATTCCTCAAATCTTTTTCTTTCAAAATCTATTCTTCAAATCTTTAACTGTTGAATAGCAACAATCTGAAATTTTCCATAAGTCTTTAACTGCTGTATCGGAACATTCTGGAGTATTCTTCTAGTCTTTAACTGCTGTATTAAAACATTCTGGAGTACTCAATAAGTCTTTAATTTGTATAGAAACATTCTGGAATGTTCCACAAGTTTTTACCTGCTGTGTATAAACATTATAGAACATCCCTCAAGTCTTTAACTGTTGTACAGGAACATTCTGGAAATTATACAGCACTGCAAGAAGAAAGGCATGTAGACTGAATCATTTTCAATTTAAATCAGAATTTTTATACAACAAAGCAACAAATTCATTCACTTCATTCAAAATTTTGACCCAAAGCACTCCCTGAGAGTCCTACCTCTTCATCGAGAACATGAATAACCAACAACAACAACAAAAACAACAACAACAACTCAACTTTAGCTTTATAATTTGATTTGCACTAGCATAAAAATGCTAAGAATGACTGCTAAATGCTATAAATGTAAATGTTCCTCCTCCATGCCTCTCCAACATTATTATCACCAGGAAGTGCTCTTAGCTATAGTTAGCTTATATAGCTTAGCTTTGTAGTTGTAATTAGCTACAGCTAGTTTTCTTGTTTTCTAGCTTACCTTACAGATTTTTTCAGCTTGTTACATACAGAGAAACAATTCATTTTTACATTTATCCAGAACTGTGGAGTTCATGGATAAATATAAACTCCAGTCAAAGTTCACCTTCTTGTCCTGCTCACTGGAACAGAAACAATAAAAATTGCTTTCTTGCCGTGCCTTGTGCTGTCCGGGGGCTTTCCAGGTACAGTAGCTAGCATAAATTCTTTGCACACAAACACACAGCAAATGTCGCCTTTTGGTTAATAAAGTTATTCTAAAAATGTTATAGAAACTTTATTAAAGAGTCATGCAAGCTTGTAAAATGTTATTGTTGTACCTAAAACCTTGTAGCTGTTTTACCATATGAGTTTACAAGAGCACATGTTTTCGCTTTATGCAAGGTCTCAAAGAAGATTGTGAAAGACATTATTGTAGATTTTATATAAATAAAACGTCCCAAGTAATAGTAAAATAAAAAGAATATACGTGAAAAGAAATAAAGTGAAATGCAGTGGAACCCTTGGTGTGCAATTGTATTCATAATAATAATAATAATAATAATAATAATAATAATAATAATAATAATAATGCCAAATCAATAGAGTTAACAGATTTTACGTTCATGTTCCGGTCTTTGTACAATTTTGTTCTGTTAATCTTGTCTATTTATATACTGTTGCTGCTGACATGAAGTTTAATTGAATTGAGTTTAATGAATCAAATAATGCTCATGGATTCCAGAAAATCATAATTTCATAAAATTGTAATGCTTTTTTAGGTCCAGAAATTTACTACATCACAAACAATCAATTAAACAATATGTCTTCAATTCAACTCTTAGTGGAATTAAAGACATATTTTCCCTTGCAGAAAAGTCAGAATTTACAGTTCATATTAAGCACATTCTCACATGTGGACTTTTCTCATGACTTTTTATTTTATATTCAAAAGTCTAGTTGTGCACATTATGGTCCCCTTGTTTCCTTTTCTAAGTTGAATCCAATGTAGGCTTTTGCTATTGTAGGCCACCCTGTGTGTACTGAGATGCTTTTTTGGCTAGTTAATTGGGTTACCATAGCCTTCCAATCAGATCGAACCAGTCTGACCATTCTCTTCTGCCCTCTATGTACACTATCTGAGAATTTATTTATTTATTTATTTATTTTCCACACCACTTATCCCGTGTAAGCTCGAAAGCACCAAGTTAAAGGAAACCCGACATGGGCTGTCAACCCACTGCACAGCATGAGCACACCAACATACACACCAAATCATGCACTCCGGTTTATTAGGAATGACTAGTCAACCATACAGTGAATGTTTTTGGAAAACTGGGACACATGCAGGAAGCCCCAAGCATGGGTGGGACCTGCAACCCTCATGCACATGACCGGAAACAACATTTGAACCCCCAACCCTGGAGGTGCAAGTCAACAGTGCTAAACTCTGAACCCCCATGCCTCCAGGCTTCCACCATTAAGAAATCAGCAATGCACCATATCTGTTCTGCTGCTCTGTAAATGGTACATGACAGAATACAATATCTGATCACAGATAGTATTTATTTTATGTCAACTTCTGGCTAGACATTTGATGGGCTAATTAGGAAAGAATTTATCTAAAACCAAGTATCTTTCCACAACCCAACTTCAGTCCAAGAAATGCTCTGTCCCATTTACTAAGAGCTATCAAGGTAAAGGCATGCTGTTAAAATAATGAAAAATGAAAATTCTCTGGAGCCTTTCTTTTAAATGCTTGAATGCTACTGTTTAGAGGAAGCACACCTGCTTTTGGAGTAAAAGACACACACAGATGGGTTTGAGCGCGGCACTGCGGGTGAAATTGCAGACACATGTTGGCTCTCAAGGTAAGAAATCAGACCCTACAAGGGCTCAAATCCTTTTTGGTGACCTTTAGAGGATACAGACTAGGGGGCCACGTTCAAGCACACACAAATGAGACGGATGAGACGGGGCAAAATGTAATTCCATATGGTTAAAGTGATACCATTTCTTTCTTTAGGCACACTTCAAAAATGACCACAGTAATTTACTAGTAGCAGAGTCTATCTGAGAGTCTACTTTTGGGGTTTGAATATATAGAAAATATATACACACTTCAGGAAATGAAAAACTTGAATAAACATTTTAATGCTACATTTATTGCAATACGTTATATATTGATATATTAATAATATATAATAATAATAATAATAATAATAATAATAATAATAATAATTAATTTTTAATTAATAATTTTCTTTTCCTCAAGTGTGTATACATTTTTGGCTGACTATAAAAACATAAAATAAAAGTATCCCAGTATTTACCCAGTTTTTTGCCATCAAATATAGCTCTAAACTATTTAGTCTACAATTCTGTAAAATGGTATTTTTCTATAAAACAAAACATATATAAAAAACGAAAATCTTTATCATTCTCACTCCTATTTCAAATACAGTCATATAGAGTACAATTTCTGTAAAGTCATATAACAATATTTTGTTTTAGTACCAGAAGTCTATTGTCAAAAGTTTGTACACAGGTTTGGATTAATACTGGATGTTTTTTGTTTTGTTTTTTCCCCAAAACTATGGAATAATGCATATGACATTAGGAAATTAAGTAACAACAACCACAACAATCAGGTGTTTTTAAAAGACACAAAGGTCAGCTGTCTTGGAAACGTTCTTGCAGGAATATATTAAGTGTATTTGCAAAACCCATCAAGCACCATAAAGAAACTGGCTGTCGTTTAAACCTTCCCAGGAAAGCAAGCCCAAGAAATCACCAATTAACAAACAGCACCTCAGATTAGAGCCGTTATGAAGGCTTTACAGAGCATAAGTAGCAGACACATTTCTTTCTTTCTTTCTTTCTTTCTTTTTTTCGGTGTCTGTCTGTCTGTCTGTCTGTCTTTCTTAGATGCCAGCCATGCCTTACCAGCTTCTATGGCTGTATTAATGGCGAGAATCAGATTTAGCTATTCAATATTAAAACTAGATAAGATGTTCAAAGGAGATTATTGCATATTTTGGAATCCTTCAGCGTTTTTTTTTTTTACAATTTAGAAAGAAATAAAAATCAGGAAAGACCGGTGAATTAGAAGGTGTGTCAACCTTTTGACTGGAAGTGTATACTGTATATAATTCCTGGAAACAAACCCAAAAATGTCATCATAAACTGTTACTACTCATGTTACAAGCTTCATCAGGGATTGTACCCTAATTGAGTGATTTATTTGGTGATTATTCATTTTCAGTTAGCCTGTCTTCCATTTTGTGGTGGATCTGGATGCTACATGTTTTTGGAAAGTGAGAGGAAACTGGAGGACGCAGAGGAAATCCAGAGAAATTCCGACTAATGGAAGGATTTATATAAATGTATATTTAAAGCACAAAATGATTAAATAGTTGAAGAGCATTTTTAAAGGGAATTTCCTATTCTATACAGTTATTCTAACCTATAAAGAATGGAGGTTTTGGATTAGGTTTGGCTATTTGTATGGCAAGGAAGCGTATGTTTTGGAAATTTTATTTAAAAAAGAAAGAAAGAAAGAAAGAAAGAACAACATCCTGGCATATATCTGTTTATCAAGGAAATACACTGATTGAGAAAAAACAAAGATCAAAATCACTTCCTAGAGGAAGTTTCATTATTTTTAAATGTGTTTTGAACATGATGCAATAAATATCGCTTATTCTTATGACTGTCAACATATTTGCTGCTTAAACAAAGAGACATCTGTTTTATGTGATTAAAGTACATTTGAAAACTCATTTTAATTAGTAAACTATCTAGAAAGGTATCTAAATGTAGTGTTGGTGTTTTGGGTGTGTTTTCAAGTCAAGGTTATTGATAAATTATATTAATATGAATTTTGTTACAGATAAGTGTAGGGTAATGATTTTTCTTGTTTTTTAATTTTTTAAAACTTTTTTTGCCATGACTTAACATTAATTACTATAAATTCACAGGGAATAGATTCTTTTTTTTATATCTAAATAATTACTGACAAAAAACTGTGGGAAAAGTAAAAACATTGAATTCCAGAGCTTCTTAATGGTTTAATGACAGTGTACACTTGAGCTGGTATGGACTCCATAAGTTTGTGGAAAGACCTTATGATCCGTTTTAGATCATATTCAGAATTTAGAGGGTCATCTGATCACATGCGTCAGCAGAAAAGATTAGGCATGAGAAAAACCTGACCTTCTGTAAAAAGCAGTTGATCACATGATCAGTATCAAAGTACACAGAGCATTTGCTTATGTTTAATTACAGTAGGTACGCAGAATCTTGATTATTATATGTATTTAAAATACTACATTTTTCATTTCCTTTAAATATTTCTTAACCTTCTATTTATTTCTATTTAAAATGAAAACAAAAATTTCACATTTCTACTATGATGCCAGATTTTGGAATCTAAAAACTGCTGTATTACTGAATAAGCAAAATCCTCACACATAACAGTCAGGCGTTTTTCAGAGCTGCTTTGCTTTATTCCCCAGAAATGTTCTCCCAGAGAAAGTCTTTCTCCCATAAATCATTCAAGCTGACTGCTCTGTGTGCTCAAAGACATTTTGAAATGTTAAAATTAAACATCAAATAAAAAGAGGAAAAAAACATTTAAAGTTAAACAGAAAAGTTTATAAACAGCATATTTTATAGTTTATCTTTTACGTATAGATTTTTATACATGTGCTGTAGGTATCTTAAAACCACAGCCTCTTTGACTGTTGCTGTTTGGTTTTATTCATCTGAAGACAAGAAATAAAAGACTGATGAATGGGAAAAAATGTTGTTACTACTATAATATGCAGTAAGAACTAACAGGAACTAGATTTTATCTTAATATATATATATATATATATATATATATATATATATATATATATATATATATATATATATATATATATAACTTTAAATAGTGAAAATATTTGACATTCAGTACATTGTTATATGAAGGTGTTACAATGATTGGCAAATTGACATGGAGTCAGTGAAATAGTCTTTATGCTTTAGGGGAGAAATAGCAGAAGGGGGAAAATGTTCATATACTGTAACAGAACACCCTCAAGTGTTTTCTTCCTTACTTAAGCCATTGAACATAATTGTTCTGTGCAGTTTACCCTTTTTCTTTTGTGGTTGTCAATCATCTTAGTCGCCGGAGGTCCCGGCTTACTTTCTCCTTAAAACGCACATAATTCTAAGGATCATGATGTTTTCTGACACTGTAACTACCACTAAAGTTATCACTCTTTTATTGCAATTCAAATCCGTTTTGAGCCTACAGTGTCTAGAGGGTTTCATTCTCATGCTCTCTGTTCACGTACTTATTAAATCTGAGAGCTTGTCAGTGAAAATCAGAGCGGAGCCAGAAATAAAAGTCACATTTTCAGTGAACCAGCTTGGGAATTACTGCCTTGTAAAGGAAAGACTTACAGTATAAAAGGCAAAAAGTGTGTCCTTCTGAAACATTTTTATTCATTTTTTCATTTATTCATTGACATCCAGGGCAGGGACAGGGTTAGGGTTAGGGTTACCTAACCCTAACCCTAACCGTAACCCTAACCCTAACCCTAGGACAGGATCCACTCACACGCACAAAGCACTTACAGCCTTTACTAAGCAATCAAACTATTAAACATACAATTTTACAAGGTGGAGATGGCTAACCTGCAGCGGAGCGCAGGATAATAATCGCCCAAGCATCATCAATCACCTCGGCACATAACAGGACAGCAGAAAGGGAACACGCCTAGTCATATACACCCACACACACACTCAGAGGGTGTTTCGGTATCGACGTTCAAGGGCTGGAAGAGCTGAGTTGTCACATTTTCTTAGAAAGTTGCCGCAAACATTTTTAGCTTTTGGAAAATATAATAGATCATATATCAAAAACAATATTTACACAAGTGCTATATAAAGCATGATTAAAAGAGAGGTATGATAAGATTCTGAATTTTCCTCCCTCTCCCTTACTGTTTTTCACTCATACGCACTAAAATACACGCTCGTGTAATGTTTTAACTTTTCAACCACAAGCACTAAAGTTTAAACACAGTTTACTGAAGTTCAGTGCCAATGCACACTCCCTAAAAGATGTTTTGGAAAAAAAATGAGCCAGACAAACACTAATGGGCTTCTTTGTACACTTCTGAATAAAAACGTCACTTTCCGTAAGCAAGATAATGCAAAAAGAAACAGAAGACACATCTGTGAATGGATTTCCTTATACATCAAAGAGACACAATACACTTTTTCATGAGGCCTTACACATTCTTAATACACACTGACACATGATTCTTAACAGCTAAGGCTCGTCTGTCTTCTACTTAAGCATTTGCAGCGAAACACATTTTAGTGAAAATTGTTCTCATTAGAAACTCCTTTTTTCTTTTTTCCGACTCGTCTTACGGACAAATTTCTTAATAAACGTTTGTCCCATATTTCCGAAAATGAAAACAGGAGGACAAAAAAAAAAAACTTCAGAATGTCTCGTTACACTCCTACATCTGGACACTCTGGACACTTATAAGAGTCCCTTTGCTTTTAAAATTGAGTCTACTTGGGACTATATGTGAATAATTAAAATAAAAAAAAAAACCTTTTGTTCTAGTTTTCTATTTATAAACCTTCAAAGCTTTCCCTGATGGAACAAAGCAAATATCCATTTAGACCGGTTTATGAAATTCTTTTTATTCCAAAGTGACACCGAAGTTCATTCACTTATTTAATCGGTATACCACTTATCCTGTGCTGGGTCACGGGGGACCTGGAGCCAATCCCAGGGGACTCGGGGCACGAAGAGTGAACGTTCAAACTCCACACACACAGACCCGAGGCAGGAATCAAACCCTTGACCCTGGAGGTGCGAGGCCACGATATGAACCCCTACACCACCTTGCCATTGTGACACCAAAGTGGGATATTATATTCATATTATAATTGAACATGACACTGATTCAACAGCAAGGATCAGCTTGGGGCCAATATTAGGGGGGGGGGGGGGGGGGTCCTGTAACAAATGGGAACAAATAGAAAAGAAAGATTTACATCTAAAAAGAGATTAGACTGTTTCGGTTGATGTTTTGAGTATTTATATTATATTTATAACATTTACAAGTGATTTTGCTGTGGACCAAAGTAATTATACGTGTTGTATTATGTACTTTCCCTGATTTCATAAATTCATTTCAAAAACACTATGCTGAGTAAAAACACTTGATTTATTACAAATATATTTATAGTTTTTAAGACATTATGCTCACTCTGGATCTTAGATTGGTTGTGACGGTTTTTGTCTGTGTTTACAGTTTATATATTACATTTTATTAAATATTACTTATAGTTTAATAGTTTAATATACTGTTGTTTAATAGGACAATACAAAAGAGGAAACAGTCCTGTGTTTCTGAGAATGCATTTATTCACAATTTATGGTGTGAATCAGACACACACACACGCACGCACACACACACACGCACACACACACACACACACAAAGCCTTGACATCTAGAGTTAAATGGGACAAAACCGAGAGAGACGAGTTGATGGGAATGAATGATGAGTTATACAGTACATAAGGGATGAGTAAGAATTACTCTTCAGATAGCTTGTTAAAAGTTCTAACCCTCTTACAAACTGTTTGGTCTGGAACCCTTTCCAATACGGAAATGTTTTGTTGTGGATGCTTTGAAACTATTTCACAGAGGTCCAGCCAAAGATTTGCACTTTTTGTTTTTCCCTGGAAGGATTAAATCCCTTAAATTACATTCAGATTGTCATTAGTCAGAAAATGTTGAGAGACAAAATCATTTCAATCACTTTATTTAAGAACTTTGTAGCTATGTGTGTTAAAAAAAATAAAAAATGCAAGAAACAATCCGGATATTTTTTACATAGTTTTTTTTTTTTTTTTTAAGGACTATCCTTGATCCATCTTGGGGCATTGATGGCTCAGTGGTAGGTTTCTTACCTGCCATGCGGAAGGCCTGGGTTTAATTCCCACCCAATGGCCAAACCGCAGCCTCTGGATGCAGTGCTGGTCCCAAGCCTGGATAAAATAGAAGGGGTGCGTCAGGAAGAACATCAGACATAAAACCTGTGCCAAGTTGTGCACAGATCGGATGGTCCTCTATGGCGACCCCTCGACGGTAGCAATCGAAAGACCAACAACATCCTTTATCTATCTAGCCAGGGTTAAAGTGCCCGAGTGTTTCATATGTCCTCTCAGTTTTCCTGTAGGTTACCTCAGCGTTCCTTCCACAATCCAAAAACATTTTATGCCTGTGAATATACAGTTTGTGCTTCTGGTGCCCGGTAATGGACTGCTGGGTATTTCTAGCTCAAGTCCAGGGTTCCAGTTGGATCTCGACCCTGTCTGTCCCCGAATGGTATAAAACAGTTAATGTAGACAAACACGTGGATTATGTAGAGGTACAGATGCTGAACAGTGTTCCCTGAGGGTCTCGAATTTGCCTTTTTTTTATCCTCACAGAATTAAAAAGCCTGAATAAAAGTCAGGTTGCGTTAGTGACATCAGTCAGGTACAAGACAACCAGAATAAATTTTCCAACATTGTTTGTAAAAACAATATGTGACGTACACTTGACATTTTCATTGCACTCTTAATTCTCTCTTATATATTATATTACTTATTAATCATGATGATTTAATCTTTTTTCTATCTTGTGTAGTATGCAGAGGTATATTCAATACTCTGCTTCCCCCTTGTGGTAACTCTGTGTATGACATGGACATAATTATATTAATGTCTCTTTACATCTTCACCACACCCTCCAGCTGAGGAAAGAACAATGAAATAAAGGACTTGGAGGTGGAGTCCTTTGAGAATCAGGATGAAACCCAAGATCAGTCAAACTCCAATCACTGCCTGATGATGAAAATTAAAACCACATGAGACAGCGAAGGATTAAAAGTGTGTGTGTGTGTGTGTGTGTGTGTGTGTGTGTGTGTGTGAGAGAGAGAGAGAGAGAGAGAGAGAGAGAGGAAAGAGATGTCTGTTTATGTGTTCAAACTGATTGCAGTGTAATTATCTGGAGACAAATTGAGGAATGATAATGAGATCTAAATTGAACGGATTTCCACTCTGATCAAGATCCTACATGAGGTTTGACTGACTACTGACTTGAAATATGCTGAAGTAAACAATTCCCAGATTATCACATTATTCACACCGTGTGAAAAAGTCTCAGAAAAACAAGCAAAGTAAATCAAATCACTCTTTCAATCAAAACTTTCTCAAGTCGTTCTCAAGGTGTTTTGTCAGCCCAGGATCTATTTTCTTATGTGATGACAGTCCATATGTTGCAAAGTGCCCTCAAAAATCTTCTCACATTAGATATAATCAGGGCTGAACAATTTGATATATATATATATAATAAAATATGTATATCACACCATTGTGCATACAAATATATTTATCATTTATAACACCAAATAATGGCACAAATGATCATATTAAGAGGATATTTAACTTTCAGTTAGTATTTAGTATTTATCCCCTGAAATTTTTTTTTTATTATATTACTTGTAATAAATTTAAGCTTTTAAATTAAATAATTTCACAGGTCCATATTGCGATTATCCTATTTGATTTTTTTATGCAATTATTAAGCACTAGATAATTACAAAATAATTTACTGAGATATCAAGTTATAAAATAAAAATTTGCATAGATAGTAATGTAAAATAACGTAAATGCTATGTTAGAAAGATTTTTTATATCCATGGAATAATTTCCCTAACATATTACAAAATTATTTTTTTCCCTGTGTCTTACTTGCCACATGTAAAAATCTCAATGTTAATCTTATTAATCCTGAAATCATATTGTCGCTGAAACTAATTATTTTCCAACAGTGTCATGTTCTGAAGCGTTTTATTCCCCTTTTACCAAAGTTATTTTTCGATGATTGCATTCTTTTTACCTAATAATGAAAGATACCTCATATCTTTCAAAATAAGAAAAGTCACATAACTGTGAAGTCCTGAACATTTTGGCACTACATTGCCTTAAAACTAAACATTTAAACATTTCTGTGTTTACATAAGTGTCTATATATTTTTCATAGTCCAATAACTATGTTTTACTTCTTTAAAAAAATGTGTTAAGCAAAGTCTGGCCTGGCCGATGGCTCCTGAGATGTTGATTATTGACAGGTCTGATCAAAATGCTCTGGAGACAGAAATTATGACATCACTTTCGATGAGCTGTATAAACTTATACTATTTTGTAATAAAATAGTAGAAAAAACTTTAAACCAGTGTCAACCTGTAACTCATGCTATCAGCTGAAAAAAAATCTGACAGTGCAATGGATCCAAAGTGGGAAATGGTGTTTCTTACACCATGGAGTAACCAGAAATGTATATTTTAGTTTATTTGCATTGCATTACAGTACAATCAATCCACCATGAAAAACAGCAAAATGTCTTGTCTGGGACAGTTTAAAAGCCTTGAAACAAATCGATACGCAAATCATCCTGATTGGGGCTTCGGCTATATTTATACAGCTGCTTGGGTATACACCGAGAAACTGTGGGAAAAAAGGACACAGAGTGGCAGATTTACAAAACATAAATGAATATTAAGGCCACAGTTTGGCACTGTTTGTCTTCTATAGAATAAATGGAGGATTATTGAATTGTGGTTTTCTACATACAAATGAAGTGTCCCGAATACAGTCAACATACTGTACTCCGCCCTGTATCAGGCCTCCTGCTGTGTAAAAGAACTATTAAATATACACTGTTATCCCCTAACTTCAATTGTAGTCGATCACCCAAGACATTTTCTTCCTTAATTGTGAACTTATAAAGTTTGTAAAGCAGCTTTTAAAGTATATAAACTCTACACATAAATCATTACACACTTGTTCTTAAATGTATCATGATTTATTCATAAACTGTTTTAGAAAGTAGAACTGGGACCACATTATCATCCAAACTGATTACACTGTAAACCAATTTGTCCATCTAAAACACTGTATATATGTTGTATATACACGGATCAGCTACAACACTACCACCAATGTGGCAGGTGAATTGAAGAACATTAATAATCAATTATATACCATTAAACTGGTGACAGGATTATATACAGTATACCCAAGGTGTATTTATGCCTGTGGGGACCAAAGGCCAACCTTGCCTGTTGCCATAGAAATAACAAGCATTTAGGTGCACATTTTAATATTTTGTTTTACAACCTAGCTCGCTTTTTGACACAGGAATGACCTGGTCATTTTGTACATTTAGATCGTCGGCTGACTTGCTTTTATCACCACATAAGTTTGCTGAATCTAGACCTGACTAACTGAAGCAACCCCAGATCATAACACGGCCTCCGGAGGCTTGGACGCATTGTTTACCTTTCTTAGGGTCTAGACACATTAGACCACATGACCTTCTTCCTTTGCTCTGAAATCCTAGTAACCAGCTTTTTTTCCTGATTAGTCTCATTATCAAGTGGCCACTAGCTGGATCACTGGCAGCTCAGGAATGACATGTGTAGCTCGACAGAGAGAGAGAGAGAAAGAGTGAAAGGGGGAGACAGGGGGAGAGAGGAAAGAGAAAGAGGGGGAGAAAGGAAGAAGAGGAGAGATGGCAATTGGGTATGGTCACAGTCACAATGTATAATATGAATGTATATTTACTGTAGAGTGCATGCAGGGACTCCGGCAGGACTAACTATGACAGCATAACTAAAAGGGAGAGCCAGAAGGAAACACAAACATGAGGGCTCCCTGAGATGTAAAGCAAACAATCACCTCACCGTCAACAAACCTGAGTGATCAAATGAGAGTGAGGAAGACAGCATCTAAACATACCAGTTCACCGTAATACTCTACGTCCATGAGTCCCCCAGATCTGCTCCTTTACCTTATGGCAAATCTATTTACAAAAATGCTTGGCTAAATAAGTAGGTTTTTAGCCTAGACTTAAACACTGAGACTGTGTCTGAGTCCCGAACACTATTTGGAAGACTATTCCATAATTTTGGGGCTTTGTAATATCACATCCATGCATCCATGAGGCAACCATTGACTCCAAAACTCCATTGACTGTGTTTTGTGCTATTAATAAATCGAATCTGCAGTTACAGTTCAACAAAGGTTTAGAAATTAAACTAGGTGAGATCTTCCAGATGCTAAGAGTATTAAAGGTTGTTTAATTTAAAGATGCTAACAGTTCACAAATAACAAAACAACACTGATTTATGTTTTATATAAAACACAAACCAATGATTTGTGTTTCGCAAAACAAACCATATTCTTGTAACTAGCGTAGGTTTGTGTAATACTGTATATGTTTGAAATCAGAGAAAACTTTATGCTTATACTTATGTTGAAAATGTTTTTGAGTAGGTGTAAGGAATTTCAGAACAAAAGGTTACAGCAGACACCCCAATCATTATGATCATAAAATTCTCACACCTGGTCTTCCAATCACACTTACAATGATAAGTACTGTATGCAAATCATAGTATTTAAACAGAACCACAATAACACCATCTCGGCCGAAAGGAGTTCAAGTGTGGATGTTAATTTCTACTTAAGGTTGGAAGATTTAGATTCTCATTTTGGGGTCTGACGGATCTAGTAGCAAGTAAACATTTTAAACACAACTTACTGTATAAATCTACCTACAAATAATTATAGTATCGTTATAGTGCTTCATGATATGTAGTTGAAGGGTTCACTTGGTTTCTCAGCCAGAAATTCTGTCTCATGTTAGCTAGCTGGCTAATGTTAGAAGTAAAAATTATTTATATGTATAAATCGGAATTGTAAATCCTCTCATGAGTTCTGTCAGGTCAGCTAATGTTAGCTAATTGTTTAGCTTAAAAAGTAAAAATTCCAGACAATAATGAAATCCTTTCAGAATTCCTGTCAGTTTAGCTTGTGTTACCTGTCTGTTAATTAATTTTATGTTAAGTTAGCTCTATGTTTAATGTTCCAAGTTAGTATTATAAGCACTTTTAAGTCATATGACGAATATGATATAAGGCAAATATGACAAATTCTGCTGAGGAGTCCTGACAGGTTAGCTAGCAGCTAACAAGTTCTGTGGAAATAACTGTAAATGTGTGAAAGGCAATGACTGCCTTTATATCTCCTTATATGGACAAAGGAAAGTTCCTTATATAGTCTTAAAGAGACACACACATATATATATACTGTATATTTATATAACTCAGAGCTGCACTTATTTCCATATATGGACATAACAACATGCCTACATTTCTGTTTATGCACTCAAAGACAATTACTAATCGGTAAACTAATGGTTAAAATGAGTGAAGTTTCACATTCAATTGAAAAAAAAAAGCTAAATTAATTCAAAAAAATAACTTGATTTGTAAATACTTAGGATGATTAATAAAATGATATTCGTGAATATCATAAACTTTATTATATTCGACTGAATGGTCTTTGCGATCAATTTGAAAGCAGGGTTTTGACTGAACATGCATCCTAAACGTGTAGCACCGACATTATCAAGTTGTGACCCGCCTATTTTAAACTGTCAGGAAAATTACAGTCCTGCTAAAAATCAAATCACAAGAACAAGGGAAACTGGAAGTGAAGCATGTCAAAAGAAAATGTGTGTGACATGAGAACAAATATTCTGTAGGTGTAACGTTAACACACCTCTTTCTCCAGCATTGTCTTTTTAATTCAGGTTACTTAAGAAATGCAAAGTAGTATGAAATGTTTGTTACATAACATCTAGCAGTTAAAAGCATAAAGCTCAATCAGTGATTGCATTTTAAACTCCAAAAGCAGCTTCACAAAAATGATCTAATTTAATTCACAAATGCGCACTAACCAGCAAATCAGCGGAACTGGCAAGACAGTAGTTTGATCTGTAAATGACTCGGAACAACCAGTCATGTTATTTTGGAAGTAACATAATTACTTCCACAGAAACAGTCAATGCAATGGGAAATATTATACAGCCCCAATATGACTACTCATCAGACTGTAGTTTGACGTATCTTGCATTCCAGTATTTCCTGAAATGTGAGGGCAAGTGTGGCAAAAGAAAGAATTTAATATTTCTAGGTGTCACCTAGAAACAGCAATGAAATACTGTAAATGTACTCTTAATAAATGTACAATTTATTTTTAGAGACATGATCAAGACTAATCATCAGAGTCTGATTACATTTTTACATTTACGTTTATGGCATTTTGCATCCAGAATAACTGACAATTTTCAACTTATTATACATCTGAGCAGTTGAGGTTTAAGGGCTTTACTCAAGGGCCCAACAGTGGCAACTTGGCAGAGCTGGGGTTTGAACCTCGCACTGTCCAATTTATAGTTTTATTTTCTTTTATTTTACTACTCTGTTTTTTACACTGTGTACACCACCTCAAACATTTATATTTTACCTTCAGACCAAGCTAAATATTTTATCAGTAAATATTGAAAAGTGTATAATGATAATATCAGTCAGTCATTGTATCAAAGTTATTAAAAAATACCAGTAACCATAATGGTCAATGTGTTTTAGTTAATAAGTAAAAAATAGTAAAAAATGTTTTAGCTATAAAGATATGTTTAAGAAGGGTGAGCCTTATAATGTATATACATTATAAATAAAAATTGTTGCAAAATAATACAGAATGTTCTTTTTATTAAAAACACATCATATATCTAAACTATATATTTATAACACTTTGACTAAATATAAAGTATATATTGTGTGCTGAATGTTCTAAGAAATGTTTGAATTGTACTTGGAACTTTAAATGTATTTACAGTAAATGCTTAATCTTTAAACTGCCTTTGATGATTTTCTACAAACTTTACTTCTGTCACGAACTAACCTGAGATGACCAGAAGACGTAGCTTAGCGGTTAGCCCCAAACGTGGAAGAACACGAGTAGGCAGGATAATCACGCTGTTTGTTTTAAGGACTCTCATAAAAGGAGAGCAAGGGAAAGACACAATCTAACCCGCGTCCTATAAACACACACTCAATCAGAACGTAATACCAAGATAGTGAGTACTCACGGTTTGGTGAACGATTCCGAAACGACATCGGGCGAACTCAATGACTGAGCGTTGTACTATCGTTTGTTTACCTCTTTTATACTTCCTGGTTTGACGCCCGCCTTACTTCCGGGTCCTAGTGCCGGGCGCAGGTTGAGTGTGCATGACAGTACCCCCCTGTCCAGGATCGGCTCCAGACGGTCCTGGGGTGGAGGATACCCTACGACGGTAGTCCCGAATGAGCTCAGGATCGAGGATGAACCGTGCTGGGACCCAAGACCGCTCCTCGGGGCCGTAGCCCTCCCAATCGACCAGGTACTGGGTACCTCTGCCCCGAGGGCGCGAATCGAGGATCTGTCGCACGGTGTAGGCGGGACCGCCGTCAATGATTCGGGGGGGAGGAGCAGGGGGGGTGGGTGGAATCATGGGTGAAGTGATGAAAGGTTTTAGCTGAGATGTGTGAAATACAGGGTGGATCCGGAGCGCCGCAGGCAGCTGGAGCCGGTAGGTGACAGGGTTAATTTGTAGAGTGATGCGGTATGGTCCGATGAATCTAGGTGATAGTTTTCGTGATTCGGTGTGCAGATGAAGGTTTCTGGTGGAATGCCATACCTTGTCACCTACGTGGTACAAACGTCCCGGGGGGTGTCGACGGCGATGTTGGGTGGCGTAGCTGATGTTAGCCCGTTGAATGGCGAGATTGGCCTGGTGCCACAGCCGCCGACACCTACGGACCAACTGTTGGGCCGATGGTACGTCAACCTCCGGTTCCTGGTGATTGAACATCGGAGGTTGGAAACCATGACAAACCTCAAATGGGCTTAGGTTGGTGGCTGAGGAGACGTGGAGGTTGTGGGAGAGTTCGACCCATTTGAGGTAGCGGGCCCAGGAGCGCTGGCGATCCGAAACAAAGCACCTCAGGTAGCGCTCCAGTTGTTGGTTGGTCCGTTCCGTCTGACCATTAGTCTGGGGATGGTACCCAGATGAGAGACTACAGGTGGAATTGATCAGACGGCAGAAAGCCTTCCAGAACCGGGCGGTGAACTGGGGCCCCCTGTCCGAGACGATGTCCTTTGGGAACCCATGCAGTCGGACTACGTGTTCCAGTATCAGCTCGGCTGTGTTTTTTGCTGATGGGAGTCCGGTTAGGGCCACCAGGTGCACGGCTTTGGAGAACCGATCTACGATGGTTAGTATGGTGTTCTTTCCTTCTGATGCCGGCAGGCCCGTGATGAAATCCAGGGCGATGTGTGTCCAGGGCCGACGGGGAACTGGGAGTGGTTGGAGCTCTCCGGGTGCAGGTTGGTTTGTGTCCTTGGCCCTGGCGCACACCGGGCACGCCTGAACGAACTCTATGGTGTCCTTGCGGATGGAGGGCCACCAGAAGGCCCGTCGGATGAACGAGAGAGTTCGTAGCGTTCCTGGGTGTCCGGCGATGGTGGATGAGTGGCCCCACTGGAGAACCTCCGTCCTTAGACGTTGTGGCACGTAGAGTCGCCCAGGCGACACGCCTGCCGGTTCGGTCTCCGTAGCCTGTGCCTGGCGGACCCTGGTTTCCAAATCCCAGTGGAGGGGTGCGATGATGCGAGATGGGGGAATGACAGGCACGGGGTCCACCCGGGGAAGGTCGTCCTCATGTTGACGTGATAGGGCGTCGGCCTTGATGTTCTTCGACCCCGGGCGGTATGACAGATGGAAGTTATACTGTTCGAAAAACAGAGCCCACCGTGCCTGTCGTGGATTGAGCTGCTTCAGGTTCTTGATGGTGATTAGGTTTTGATGATCGGTCCAGACGATGAACGGCTCACTGACGCCCTGGAGCCAGTGACGCCATTCCTCCAAAGCCCACTTTATGCCCAACAGCTCGCGGTCCCCTACCCCGTATCACTGCTGAGTGGGATCAAATTTTTTGGAGAAGAAACTGCAGGGGTGCAGTTTCTGGTCTGGACCTCGCTGAGAGAGAACGGTGCCGGCGCCCACATCCGACGCGTCCACCTCTACAACGAAGGGTTTGTTGGCATCCGGGTGTAGAAGGATGGGAGCGGTGGTGAATCGGTGACAGAGTTCTTTGAAGGCGGCGATGGCAGATGGGGTGAGTAGAAACTGATGAGATGGGAGCCTGGTCAATGTGGTTAATGGAGCGGCAACTGTACTGTAGCCCCGGATAAAGCGACGATAGAAATTCGCAAACCCGAGAAACCGTTGAAGTTGCTTGAGTGTCCTGGGTAGGGGCCAGTGACGTACAACCTCCAGCTTCTGCGGGTCCATGGCCACACCCTGGGACGAGATGATAAAACCCAGGAACGTGGTGGAGTGATCGTGAAAAGCACATTTTTCCAGCTTGCAGTACAGTTGGTGAGCGAGTAATCTCTTTAAAACGGCACGTACATGTTGGATATGTTCTTCGGTGTTGTGGGAGTAAATCAGAATGTCGTCCAGGTAGACGAACACCCATCGGCCCAGCATGTCCCGGAGGACGTCATTTACTGTATGAACTGCTGGAAGGCCGAGGGTGCATTGCAGAGTCCAAATGGTATGACCAGGCTCTCGTAATGTCCGGTAGGTGTGATGAAAGCAGTCTTCCACTCATCACCCTCTCTGATGCGCACCAAGTTGTAGGCGCTCCGGAGGTCCAACTTCGTAAACATGGTGGCACCAGAGAGGGCGTCCAGGGCTGAGTTGGTGAGTGGTAGCGGGTGTCGGTTTTTGATGGTGATGTTGTTTAGCCCCCGATAGTCGACACATGGGCGAAGTTCGCCCCCTTTCTTCTTTACGAAGAAGAACCCCGCGGCGGCAGGCGAGGTGGATGGCCGGATGGTTCCATGGCGGAGGGCCTTGGTGACATACTCTTCCATCGCCTGCGTCTCCGAGGTGGATAGTGAGTAGAGATGGCCGCGGGGGGGTACGGAACCCGGCTGGAGCTCTATGGCCAGGTCACAAGGACGATGAGGTGGGAGGTAGGCGGCCCGTCTCTTGCAGAAAAGTTCAGCCAGATCCCGATAGGCGACGGGGATGGCGTTGATGTCGACGTCGGGGGCCTCGGACTCCTTGGAACACGTCCCAGCCGGTGCCTGTAGGCAAAGTTCGCTGCAGGTCGGGCCCCACTGGAGGATCCGGTTTTGAGTCCACGAGATGAGCGGGTCATGTCGGATCAGCCATGGATAGCCTAGGATGATGGGAGGTGAGGAGATGGGAGTGAGGTGTAGCTGGAGCTGTTCTTTGTGCTGGTTGATTTCGAGGGTGATGAGCTGGGTTTGGTGAGTGATGGGGCTGGACGAAAGGGGCCGACCGTCGACTGATGTGATGCGAATCGGCTGGGATAACGCCTCGATTTTTACCCCCACTTCTTTGGCATAGGTAGAGTCAATGAAGTTACCTGCGGCACCGGAATCGATAAACGCGGCACTTCTGACCCGTTTGTGGCCAATTTGGAGGATTACCTGAACCGTTAGTCGCGAGATGGTGGAGTTGGTGGTGGTGGAGAGTTGGATCTGGCCCGGTGAACCTCTCCTCCGGTTCACCGGGACTGGGCGTTTCCCGGACGCAGTGGGCAGATCGCCCGGTGATGTGACGCCGACCCACAATAGGCACACAGCCCTTCTCGGAACCGGCGTTCGCGTTCGGCTACGGTCAGGGAGGCGCGTCCTAATTGCATGGGTTCCCCGGCTCCCGTGTCAACCACGGCAGGAGGTGGAGATCCGACTGGTTCCATACTGGTGTTAATGAAGACAGCAGGTGGTCGTCGGGTGGTGTAGGAGAAGGTGGGTGCAGGCGGCAGGGTCCTTGGGGCTGGCTTTGGGCGAGACAGGAGGCGCTGATCGATTCGCAGGGCTAGCTGGATCAGTCCTTCGAGGGTGGCGGGGAGTTCTCGCCCGCTGAGCTCATCCTTGATTCGTGAAGCCAGTCCCTCGTAGAAGGATGTCCGGAGCGCGGCGTCTCCCCAGCTGGTCTGCACGGCGAGGGTTCGGAAATCCGCGGTATACCGGCTCACGGACGATCCTCCCTGCCGCAGATGGTAGAGTTTGGAGTCGGTCTCCACCTCGCCCGCTGGGTGTTCAAAAGTCAATCGGAGTTGGCGGGTGAATTCATTATAAGAGTGGGCGGTATCAGAATCCGATTTGAGAAATTAGCGATCTCTCCGGTTAGCTTATCGATAAGCACGGCATGCTGATCTACCACATCGCAGAGGTGCGCATGATCCGCTGGGTTTACCGCGGAAGGCTTAGTCATTCTGTCACGAACTAACCTGAGATGACCAGAAGACGTAGCTTAGCGGTTAGCCCTTTGTTGCGTGAATGGTAAACCCAAACGCGGAAGAACACGAGTAGGCAGGATAATCACACTGTTTGTTTTAAGGACTCTCATAAAAGGAGAGCAAGGGAAAGACACAATCTAACCCGCGTCCTATAAACACACACTCAATCAGAAAGTAATACCAAGATAGTGAGTACTCACGGTTTGGTGAACGATTCCGAAACGACATCGGGCGAACTCAATGACTGAGCGTTGTACTATTGTTTGTTTACCTCTTTTATACTTCCTGGTTTGACGCCCGCCTTACTTCCGGGTCCTAGTGCCGGGCGCAGGTTGAGTGTGCATGACAACTTAAATATTTAGGATGCCTGAAAAGTGTTAATAACACTTATATTTACTGCTGTGAAATGATGTACATAAGGAAAGCTTAACTAACTCTGAAACAAATCTAATTCTGTAAACTTTTTATAGAACACCTGAGGCAATCAGGTTTTTGATTTGTAAAAATCAGAACCTCTAAGGGTCAGACATCCAAGTGTTATAAATTGATATTAGTTGATGTCAACAGATGTTATCAATTCTCCCCATGCTTGTTATGGTGATTTTTCCCCCTAACTTCTAGTGTAGTCACTGCTCAGAACTTTTTATGTAATAATTATTTAATTATTATTTTATTTTTCTTATACATAAAGAAAGTCAATTAGTAAATTAGAACCAATATTCAATATTCTTACTCGTAGTGGTAACTTTATTTGGGGATATCAATTTCCAGTAGAATGTTTACAATAATTACAATATTTTAAATATGACATTACAATACTATCTTACAATACACTTATAATATCTTAGATTTGGGTGCAATAGCAACTGTGCAACACCATTTGAAACTGCGACATTATCCAAGTGCAATTCATTGCAACAGAACTGTGCAATAACATTTTAAACTGTCCAATATTAGCAATAACGACTTTTTAAACTGTGCAATATTACTCCTGTGCAATATTCCCCCTTATCTAAATGGTCATGGTGATTCTGGTAAATGGTCAAGTAGACTGTTGATGCAACAATAACTCAGTGAATGAGGTGTGTAGTTGTGTTTCCATTTGATTTAAATGCACACACTATGTGAATGGTTTGGAAATGGAGCATCATTCAGAAACCCATTCACTCTGATATTAACAGTACATACAGTATAATGCATGACTCAGGAAAGTAGTTGGAAAGTTGCAGCAATCATTCATTCAACCAGCAGATGGCACCCAAATATATATTTAAAAATTGCCTATGATACCTCATAAAACAATAACTGTGTGCTGAATGTTAGAACCATGGAGAGGCTTGTGTGTGTGTGTGTGTGTGTGTGTGTGTGTGTGTGTGTGTGTGTGTGTGTGTGTGTGTGTGTGTGTGTGTGTGTGTGTGTGTGTGTGAAAGCCTGGCTGATTAATTGATTGATGAATCACATATGTATGTGTGTATGTTTATAATAAATATACAATTGTTTAAAAAAAAATTTAATGAAAAAAACCCTGAAATATCACATGTACTTAAGAATACTGTTTATACACCTTGATTGGAGTCCACCTGTGGTAAAGTAAAATGATTGGACATGATTTGGAAAGACATACACCTCTCTGTAAAAAGCGTCACAATGCATACTGTATCAGAGCCAAAAGGTCAAAAGGACTGTCTGCAGAGCTCAGAGACAGGATTATTGCAGGGTACAGATCTGGGGAAGGCTATAAAAAAATTCTGCTGCACTAAAGGTTCTCCCCGTGCTTGGTGGGTTTCCTCCGGGTACTCCGGTTTCCTCCCACAGTACAAAGATATGCAGGTTAGGCGTTCCAATTGGCGTTCCTAAATTGCCCGTAGTGTGTGATTGGGTGTGTGAGTGTGTGTATGTGTGTGTGCCCTGCGATGGATTGGCACCCTGTCCAGGGTGTACCCCGCCTAGTGCCCGAAGTCTCCTGGGATAGGCTCCAGGTCCCCCGCGACCCTGAACACAGGATTAAGCGGTATAGAAGATGAATGAATGAACTAAAGGTTTCCAAGAGCTCAGTGGCCTCCATAATTCACAAATGGAAGAATTTTGGCATAACCATGAACCTTCTAAGAACTTTTTACCCAGCCAAACTGACCAATCAATGGAGAAGGACCTTAGTAAGAGAGGTGATCAAGAACCCAATAGTCACTCTGACTGAGCTCCAGAGATCCTATGTGGAAAATGGGACAAAGTGCTAGAATGACAACCATCACTGTGGCTCTCCACTGATTTAGCCTTTGAGCTGGCAGAGTGGCTAGACAGAAGTCTCTCCTCAGTGCAAAATACATAAAATACATATGCTTGCTAAAGCACCTGAAGCACTATCAGACTATGAGGATCAAAATGAAATAAAGATTATATTGTCTGGCCTCATGCTATGGGGGTGTTTTGGGGGGGTGAACGCAGCAAAGTTCAGAAACATCCTCAATGTTCTGTGTTCCAAAGGCGCTCAGGAACTCAGACTGGGCCTAACTTTCACCATCCAACATGACAACGATCCTAACCACACAGGCAAGACAACACAGGAGTGACTGATGGACAACTCTCTGAATGTCTTAGAGTGGCCCAGCCAGAGCACAAACTTCTCTGAACATCTCTGAAGACACCTGAAAATGGCTGTCCACCAACGGTTCCCATTCAGCCTGACTGAGCTTAAAAGTATTTGCAAAGAAGAATGACAGAAAATTCCCCAATCCAGGTGTGCAAAGCATGTCGTGTCATTCTCAAAAAGGCTTGTCTCTGTAACTGCTGCCAATGGTGCTTCTACAACGTACTGAGTAAAGGGTCTGAAAACTTAAGCACATGTAATATTTCTTTTTTTTGTATTTAATAAATGTACAGTCATTTCTAAAATGATGCTTTCACTTTGTCATTACGGGGTATTGAGTGTAGATTGAAGAAACAAATTAATCAAAAAGAACTGTACAGCAGTGTCAGGCTACAATATAATAAAATAAAATAAAAATTCTGAATGCACTATATATACTTTTCTTTGGTTACAGGCATTTCTTTAAACATTCCACTGAAAATGACTGAGGTTTTATGTGGGAAAGGAAAATCTTAATATACCTAGCTTATTAAACCCATTATATTATTTTTTAAAGAAATGGAGCTTAAGTCTTTTTGTGCAACTCACTACATTTTTGAGGCCCTTTGAAGTTTTTTAAAGAGAAAACTACTTATGTATTATCCAACAGTGCAGTGGAAAAAAGACCAGTTTCTAATTTCCTTCCTTACTAGGTGGCCAATTAAAGTCTACTTTCACCAGGATTGGAAAATTATTAAATAGTTCTGCCTTCATTTGTTTAAAATGGGAGGAGACATTCCAGCATTTATTGCAGGCTATATGATTTATATATGATTTATATATACACAGTGGTGTGAAAAACTATTTGCCCGCCTTCTGATTTCTTATTCTTTTGCATGTTTGTCACACAAAATGTTTCTGATCATCAAACACATTTAACTATTAGTCAAAGATAACACAAGTAAACACAAAATGCAGTTTTTAAATGAGGGGTTTTATTATTTAGGGAGAAAAAAAAATCCAAACCTACATGGCCCTGTGTGAAAAAGTAATTGCCCCCTGGACCTAATAACTGCTTGGGCCACCCTTAACAGCAATAACTGCAATCAAGCGTTTGCGATAACTTGCAACGAGTCTTTTACAGCGCTCTGGAGGAATTTTGGCCCACTCATCTTTGCAGAATTGTTGTAATTCAGCTTTATTTGAGGGTTTTCTAGCATGAACCACCTGTTTAAGGTCATGCCACAACATCTCAATAGGATTCAGGTCAGGACTTTGACTAGGCCACTCCAAAGTCTTCATTTTGTTTTTCTTCAGCCATTAAGAGGTGGATTTGCTGGTGTGTTTTGGGTCATTGTCCTGCTGCAGCACCTGAGATCGCTTCAGCTTGAGTTGACGAACAGATGCCCGGACATTCTCCTTCAGGATTTTTTGGTAGACAGTAGAATTCATGGTTCCATCTATCACAGCAAGCCTTCCAGGTCCTGAAGCAGCAAAACAACCCCAGACCATCACACTACCACCACCATATTTTACTGTTGGTATGATGTTCTTTTTCTGAAATGCTGTGTTACTTTTACGCCAGATGTAACGGGACACGCACCTTCCAAAAAGTTCAACTTTTGCCTCGTCGGTCCACAAGGTATTTTCCCAAAAGTCTTGGCAATCATTGAGATGTTTTTTAGCAAAATTGAGACGAGCCTTAATGTTCTTTTTGCTTAAAAGTGGTTTGCGCCTTGGAAATCTGCCATGCAGGCCGTTTTTGCCCAGTCTCTTTCTTATGGTGGAAGTCGTGAACACTGAGCTTAATTGAGGCAAGTGAGGCCTGCAGTTCTTTAGATGTTGTCCTGGGGTCTTTTGTGGCCTCTCGGATGAGTTGTCTCTGCGCTCTTGGGGTAATTTTGGTCGGCCGGCCACTCCTGGGAAGGTTCACCACTGTTCCATGTTTTTGCCATTTGTGGATAATGGCTCTCACTGTGGTTCGCTGGAGTCCCAAAGCTTTAGAAATGGCTTTATAACCTTTACCAGACTGATAGATCTCAATTACTTTTGTTCTCATTTGTTCCTGAATTTCTTTGGATCTTGGCATGATGTCTAGCTTTTGAGGTGCTTTTGGTCTACTTCTCTGTGTCAGGTAGCTCCTATTTAAGTGATTTCTTGATTGAAACAGGTGTGGCAGTAATCAGGCCTGGGGGTGACTACAGAAATTGAACTCAGGTGTGATAAACCACAGTTAAGTTATTTTTTAACAAGGGGGGCAATCACTTTTTCACACAGGGCCATGTAGATTTGGAGTTTTTTTCTCCCTTAATAACGTAAACCTTCATTTAAAAACTGCATTTTGTGTTCAATTATGTTATCTTTGACTAATAGTTAACGGTTTTTGATGAGCAGAAACATTTAAGTGTGACAAACATGCAAAAGAATAAGAAATCAGGAAGGGGGCAAATAGTTTTTCACACCACTGTATATATATAGCAACTATCAATATATTTGCACTTGCAAATTTCTTAGTTTTTGTTTAGTGATTTATTTTCTACATTCTTCATCAATACTGGGGATTTCAAAACTATAAAATAACACATATGGAATTAGGTAATTATGTAACAACAACAAAAACAACAGTTAGTTGTTATTTTAAGACAGAGAGGTCAGTCTTTCTGTAATTTAAATGATTAATAACACTCTGTAATTTAAATAATATGGTTGATATCATCCATCCATTATGCTCTTTGCAGTAGACTAGAATGATTATAAAACAGCTGTTGCTCAGTATGTACAGTAAGTGCTTTTCATCATTAACCTGAACTACAACCCTGATTAAATCATGCAGAGAATAAAAGCTACAAGCTTGATTTTGCCAGATTGTCATTAGTCTTTTATACATCGCAGCTAAGAAACAATAAAGCTAGTATGGATCCGTTAAAATTTTTTTTACAGTGGTGCCTGTTGTTAGATCTAGTTTCAATCCTGAGATTCTCAGCTCAGGTAACTGATTGTACAGTTGGGATTGTGCGTCTAAATGGATGTTATTTAATTTTTCTCAAAGATTTATTCCCAACACCAAAATATATGGGCTGTAATTAGACTAGCACAAACTGACCAGTATGAAAATAATGGAATGAATCATCTTCTATACCGCTTAATCCTGTGTTCAGGGTCGCGGGGGACCTGGAGCCTATCCCAGGAGACTTCAGGCACTAGGCGGGGTACACCCTGGACAGGGTGCCAATCCATCGCAGGGCACACACACATACACACACTCACACACTACGGGCAATTTTAGGAACGCCAATTAGCCTAACCTGCATATCTTTGGACTGTGGGAGGAAACCGGAGTACCCGGAGGAAACCCACCAAGCACGGGGAGAACATGCAAACTCCATGCACACAGAGACGGAAATCGAGCCTGGCCGGGGAATCGAACCCAGACCCTGGAGGTGCAAGGCGACAGTGCTAACCACTACACCACCGTGCCGCCTGGAATGAATCAATTGAAAAATATTTTTTCCCCTTCTAAATGTGTTTTTGCAAAAATAATAATTGTAGAATTTCTAACATACATTTAATAAACTATGATGACTAATATCGCTAAGCTGTGTATGTCTTTATTTAAAGCTTGTGTTATATTTTGCCTGAGGTTACATAGGATATGTTACAGAAGATACGCACAGTAGTTTCAACAAAGAAAGTGAGGTCTGGGCATTAGTGGAAAGGAGAAAGGTGAATTTTTACATTGCAGCAATGTAAGCAATGCTAATAACCTCGTCTAGCATTATGAAAACCACAAGTGCACATTGTCACACACTAATCTCAAAAGACATTACTGGAAATAGAAATCAAATCTATGAATGTTTTAGAATGATCCGAAGGCACCCCTCCTGCATGAGTCTAATGTTCATGCGAAGCGACACCAAGCTATGTCCTGAAAATGAAAATGATTTGGTTTCAAGATGGCTGCTATAGCTTTACTACTGTACTTATCTGATACAAGTGTGTCATAGAGTGTCACAAGCCTCATCATGAAGTCTGTCTAAGTTACTGGACCACATCTCAAAGTGTTATGATTATTTCATATTTGCATTATGGTAAACTGGAGGCTAGAGTAAAAGAGCATACATGGGACATCAAACATGTCCCGGCTGATCCAATAACTTTATGGTGATGCCTCATGTCAGTACTTCACACAATTTCAGTAGGTGCTAAAAGAAAAACAAAATAAAAGGTACTGAATCATTCTGCCTAATTGAATAGGTATTTTTACACAAAGCAAAACAGATAACATTAGCATTGATTCTTTCTTTAGAAAAGAGTTGTGCTGAGGGTATGTTGTAAAATGTGTTTTTAATAACAGAATGACCTTTATATGTGTTAAACGTTAACAGAACAAATGCATACTGCATTAAGTGACACATGGTCACGTAACACAACCAAAAAAATTATAAAATAATTACAGAAATCTATGGTCTACCATTGTAGTTCAAGAAATACATTTTGTTTGTGAGAGAAAATGGTGACATTACAATCCACAAATGTTATATGGTTGATACTAATGAAGGCTAGTTAATGCTGTTATTGGAATTTATGTGCAGAATACCAGAAAACGCGGTTAGAAAAGTAAAAACTCTCCATATAATCACCAGCTATACTAGAGCACGTATCCCAGTGTTTCACCAGTGCTTGGATACCATCCAGGTATGAAGATTTCTTATGGAGCATAATCGGACTGATTGCTTTACGTCTAAAAAGCTAGCCTCCCAGAAACTCCTTTAATGGCCCAGACATGTGGAAATATCTTTATGGGGGTTGTGGCAATAACTTCCAGTCGTGTTCCTGTAATGTGCCACTGGTGTTGGTGGATGATTGTGTGCACTATTCCCACATTCCATAGATCCATCTCTTCCTCAAGTTGCCTACAAGTTATCCATTGCCTTTCAAGGATCAGGCTTCTACTCTGTGAATGTTCACGGGAACGGAGCAATGAGCTCAGAGTCACCTTAGCCTGGATGTATGGCCTTCTTTAAAATATTTGAGCCATTCAAATGTTTTACTGTGGCTAAGAGTATCATGACCGTACTGTGCTTGAAGGCTTCTTTAAATGTTTAATGATTTTATGGCTTCATTCACAAGAAATTTCAGGTTTGATTTGAACACCCCTTGTATATAAGGAATAAAACAGAATGAACATGTGCTGTAATAGGATCCATGAATGTGTGGTGTGATACTCACTCACTAACTCACTCACTCATCGTCTATACCTCTTTATCCTGTATTCAGTGTCAAAGGGAGCCTAGAGAGTTAGGGTCACGAGGCAGGGTACAGTACACCCTGGACAGGGTGCCAATCCATTGCAGGGCACACAAATGGGCAATTATTATCTTTTACACACTATGGGCAATTATTGGGACTGCCAATTAGTCCAATCTGTATGTATTTGGGAGGAAACCGGAGTACCCAGGGGAAACCCACCAAGCACAGGGAGACCATGTAAACTACAGTACCTGCACACAGAGGTGAGAATCAAAACCTGGCCGGGAATGGAACCCGGACCCTGGAGGTGCAAGGCAACAGTGCTAACCACTACACCATCAGTGCAAATTCTGTCCTTAAAATAAATATGATGAATAAAAAAAAATAATATTTTATTTTCATTGTAACATAAAGCTGAGTTAGAGCTACCAACCCAAAGTTGATTATTATGATAATGAGTATTATTATTAGTAGTTTTAGTTTTATAAAAAAATCGTCGCTAAAATAATAAAATTTAAAACACTTTTACAGATTGATATGATGTTCATTTTACTAATATAAATGAATTTGTGATAAATCTTAACTAAAAAGACCATTTTTGCTGTTGTATTTGACTTGAGCTGAAATTCTGCCGTTAATTTAAAAATGTTGAAATATTAATCACTTGAAATGAAAATATTCCTTAGAACACGAGCGGTGAGGCATTCGATTCTTTTGATCTTTCGCTTTTTTTTTTTTTTTAGATTGAATTCTTTTTCAATGAGTGCTACAGTCTCTCCCCATTCATGGCGTGGAATGCCTGGGGCAACTTCAGCTTTCATATGCTCATGAGAGAATAGCACTTGGGTGAGTGAGTGAGAGACAGAACGAGAGAGTTGACTTTCGGCCATTTATTGAGAAGCAACAGCGTCAGGGCGGGACAGAGGGAGTGGGAGTTAGGGCACCTAAAAAATTCTGCCCACTACAAGTTCTCATTCATTTTTATAGAAGTTTAGAGGCGGCGAGAGAGGCTTTAAAACTCAGTCTGTACGAGGTGGTTAGTGTTAACTCATTGGCAGTAAGTGAGGTATAGGTAACAGCATTTAAGTCGTTACTACACCGTTATTAATACCGAGTTTGGCGATTTCAACCGTTGCCGCGAAAAGGAAGAGCGACGCACGTGCAGCTGCCAAAAAAAACAACCAACCGACAATGAAGTAAGTTGAAAAGCTCGCGCTTGCTAACCTTCGAAGTAAAGACTCACACACACACACACGCGGCTTTACAACTGTTACAGATTGGACTAAACGCGGGTGTGTGCTGGAGTTACAGTACCAACACGTGGCACTAAAATAACTCATGTGTTGCTCATGTCCGCCGTCGCTTCTTCTGCTATCTAGTTTAACCCTTGTCTCATGTCTAAACCACATTTTACTCTTTTGGTTAAGTTGGAAACAGGGATATGTCGTCTATTTCGACTTTGGTTGACTTTGTGTGTGCGCGCGCGGGCCCGCGCGCGCTCTATCTCTATGAGAAACAAAAGCCGAAACATTGTTTGAAAAGAAACACACACACACACATGGCGCCTCAGTGAGAGAAATTTACCTCAGTGATAGAACATCTCTGTGTGTGTGTGTGTTTGGTCTAACAACTCACAAAAAAAGTCAAAAGTCATCACCTTCAGGTCTCCTGAGGAAACCTTTAGTTTTCTCTGTGGGACAGCAGGGTCCTGACCATTTGCCTTGAAGCAGCTTGGTTCTGAAAACACACACACACACACACTTTGGTTTGGTTGTTTAAACACTGCTTCAAGTGTTTATTTAATACACCCTTTCCTTTTATGTGCCTAATATTCATACTATCACAGCCTGAAGAACGGAACAAATAGATTAGATTTTGAATACAAATGGAAATTTCTAAAACAAATTGTTTAAACTTTACTGAAGTTTTTTAGGGTCACCTAAAGCTGGCCGACGGGGCTAAAGATATCCTGTCACAGTACCTGAGGAAATCTTTAATGATAAACAATGCGTATCGTACTATCGCCATACATATCAGGTGATATTTCGAGTACACTTTACCAGGATGTTTTACCCAGAAAGTTAGGAAGGTAACTTTTTTTATGGAGCAAAGAATGAAAATAAGAAAAAAAAGAATATATTAAGGCTCCGTTTTCTTCATCGCACTCTTGAAATGCTAACACGAGTGCATGATACAATTTGTTCCTACAAGTTTTTTTAGTTAATTTGTATGCATAAAAGAATCCATTCCCAAGTTTTATAAAATTGACCATGCAATGACCCTTTTATACCACTTTATGATTCTTCTTCTAACAGTTATTTGTGTAAATAAGTGTTATTACCCTTTTAGGACACAAAGCAACTCTTGTTTGTGTGTCTCTCATGAGCCTGACTTCGACAGGGAGCACAGTTTCCCTCATTTCATTCCTTGTTTTCAGTAACTCGAGAGAATGAGTTACTTAGTTCCTTCCCTTCATTTCTCAGTCATTTTAGTTTGCCATCAATACAGTTTTAAAGTTTGTGTTCTTTAGCTTTACTAAATTGAGGAAGGAATTGAAATCATTTTCAGAAATGCAAAATCATGTAATCCGAATTTAGGGCAAAGGAGGAAAGTAGTCAGGTTCGTGGTTATTCCTTAGACTTAGAAATTAAAATACCTTTTCTTGCAACTTTATAATTAACTAGGCCGGTTTACGTTCATGTGTTAGACATAAATACAGGAAATTCCCGTGTTGATTTTGAGTCCAACTGAACCCCTAGAAACTAGAGCTGGGGAGAAAAATCGATTCAGATATATAATGCGATTCTTTTGTCTCAATTCTGGTGTCGCCAAACCCACGCCAAAATCGTTTTTTTATTTAAACTTAATTTATAATTTATACACTTACATTTGTTGCAGTTAGTTTTATAATCCTTTAAATTGTGAAATTATTCACACAGGTAGTACAGCATCCAATGTCATCAGAGCAAATAATTTGCTACGTTTGTTTAGAATTTTAACAAAATGTGGATAAAAAGAATATAGAATTATGATGTTTGGCACCTAAACATTTTGAAAATATGGTATGGGGTGATCCCTGGGGATTCCCATCCCTAATACTGTATAAACACCGTTGGAATTAATTCAGCACTATGGGGGGTTAATTCAACACTAATTCGTATTATACCTGTTTTTTTTTTCTCCTCACCTGTACGTTTTTTTATGGTAATGGAACTTACATTCAAATTTGTTGGCCAAGACTTTTACCCATGTCTCAATTCATAGTGCAACCTCAGTGATATTAAGTTCCTTTAAACTTGTGTGAAATGAAAACTAACATAATAAAACCATGTCAGAACAGTTTGACTTGTCTATTGTACGACAATTTATAGTGTTAACTGTGTAAATATTTGAAATAAAGGCTTGAAATAAATGACAGATGGGATGATGAAACCTTGGTCACGTAATAGTATTGGAACAGAGTGTTTTGTAACACAAGTGCTATTGGTGATGTTGCGATGTCGATAACATCGACTGGCCAGTTGCTTGTCGACACATTTGGAAAGATTTCAGGTGTTTATCGTAAAAAAAGTTAACTTTGTACAGAGGAACCCTGCGCACAGTTTATTTCACACTCGATTCAGCGGGACACCTAAATGTGAAATTGAGTAGAAATTAAATGTGTGTGTTCTAGAATGTGTGTCAATAGGCAGTGTGACTTACAATGGAAATCCCTCGATGAGCCACGAGGCTGAGGACAAAGCTACCTAGTGGGCTGTGTCTAATCACATTAAACACAAAGAAGCCCACACTGTATGAGCACTTAACTACACACTTAACACTTGCCCTCGGTTGAAAGGGGAAAAAAGGCTTTTTTCCTTCCTTTCCTTTTGTCTTTTACCCCCAACCCCCCCTTTGTCTTGTTCAACTGCCAGGTCAGTCTCGCCTCTCTGTTTTGTCACGCCTGCAATTCATGACGGAAAGTAAAATAAAGCGCGCACACGTTTTTTATATCAGTGAATAAAGGGCGCATGATAATCCCGCCAGCATGACAGCGAATCAGCTCTGCCATGAAACATTCACTGACCTGCAGGCTATGCCTGGTCACGCTGCTCTGTTTCCATGAGAAGGTTTATGACGGCATTACAGGTGAAACTGAGCAACGGGCCCCTCTGCAGCGAGTAGGACTGAAGTGACCTCGTTCACTATTTGTGTACAACGCAAACGGAAAAAGGTCACATCGAGCACGTGGACTGATGTTAACTTGTCAGTGCTCCAAATATAGCACACAAATAAATAAGTTTGTTCCTGTGTGCATGAGGGAAAATCATTACTTCAGACTTTATAAGATTATTCAAGTGAAGTGATCATTGTGTGATGCCGATTGTATTGCGAATCAATTAAGTATCACAATTTTATAAATATCTAAATACTTTTTATATTTATATTTATAAATATATTTAGTTCCAATTCCGCCCCCCCCCCCCCAATTTGCTCCCTAATTTCATCATATCTAATTCCTCCCTGTCACTAGGGGGCTCCCACATTAAGCTAATACCACTCAGTCTGGTGGTTCGAAGACCATGTTATGTGTTTCCCCCGAACCACAGCATATTTTCGAACTGATCGATCACGCACCATTGGAGGCGGCGTAACACACTCGGAGGACAGCGCTATCTGCTCCTTCCGCTTGTCCCTGATTAATGTGGGAGCACTAAGTACCTCTCATCCCGCCCCTCTGAGAGAGCTCAGCCAATCAGCTCCCTCTAGACCTCCGGCTGCGAGAGGTTACAGTATCACCCGGGAAACGAACCAGTGATCTCCGGATGATAGGGCGAGCACTTTACCGCTGCGTACCACCCAATGTGGGAATAGATCAGAGCACCACCTGTAGGATTATAGAGGAACAGCAACATTTAACCACCTCAAGTTCAAACGTATCTAAATAAAAACAATTTAAAATAAATCGATTTTGGTGTTGTGATATATGAATTGCCACACAAATCAAGCAGGACGCATCACAGAATACATTTTTTCCCCCACATCTCTAAGAATGTGTATGAGTTTCTGGAAGTATTGAGGGAAAAGACAGGCCATGGATAAGGCTAAGGAGAGCGTTATGTTCAGTTTGTTAAAGGAAGGCAGAGCAACAAATCAGCCTGAATCCAACACGATTTAAATTATAGAATTTATTTGTGAAAAATAAAATTGTCTTGTTTATAAAAACACACTGTTTACAAGATAGTACGATAAAAAAAGTCAATATTTAGAAGCTATGCGGTTTAAAATGCCAATGTTACGTACTGTTAAATAACATAATATTCTTGCTAGAAATAAATCTGATTAATTTAGATTATGTCCTTTAGCATTAGTCGGGTAAATGTAAATGCATGTAAATTATTACCCAAATCAGAGTTTGTGTAGTAATTAGATTGTTGTAGTTAAAGTGTAAATACACTAACTGTTGAACGTGTGCTTTGTAACATTGCAATTAGACCCTAGAGCTATTTCTGGCCTTCTGGGTAACAACAGGTGTGCGTTCATTGCGGCCTCTTTTTGAGCTGCTTTTTACAGTTTGTAAAAGAAAACGGCGCCTCTGTGGGATTTTATTTCAGACAATTATCCAGTTGCTCATTTCAGATGCTCCTTTCCGCTCGTCTATCAAAGCCACATCAGGATTGAACATCGAGATTGAACATCGAGAGCTGAGCTGCACAAGCATACTGCTTTTTTCTGTTCGAAAACGTTTTCACCAACAAGGTTCCTGTGTTAGTGCAGGACTCCAGCTAGTCTTTATTTACGGTTGTTGTCATGGGAACAAAAAGATGTACAACAACCAAACAAATCATGCATATACAGTATTTCTAATTTCTTTTAATTAGGAGTTTTAAATAAAATAAAAGGAGGTTAAATAAAAGTATCTAAAAGTTTTCCTTTTCTGTCAGCTGTGACTAACTCCTAACTAACTCCTAAAAAGAGGCGGAGCTAAGCTTTCGGATCATCCTGGGAAGGGGTGGGGCAAATTTCTGGTCCAGAAACTATTTGAAATTTGCTTGAAATACAGAAATAGCTCCTTTGTATGGACCTTATGTAATAGTTTGCATGGCATTGTTGCATGCTGTTCTGTAAATCTACAAACATTTTTTTTTTGTGTTCAATCACCAAATGGATTTTACACGTCACAGCTCTTTGGTCTAAAATTTTATAGGTTACAGTTGAAGCATCAATATTCTGAACAAAGTGCCTCCTAATAGGGCTGCACGATATATCGAAAAAATATCGTTATCGTGATAATGGCATGCGCGATAACCATATCGCAAAGAGTTGCGATAAATACTTTATTTGCCAAGCATTTGTGTGTCCAAATTTGACCAGTCAGATGGGCCCTTACTATGTTTATACCCGCTTATATCTTTATATATATATATATATATATATATATATATATATATATATATAAATTATATCTTTATACTTCATTCTGTCGCGAACTGAAGCCCGGATGATTTTGTAGCGTGGACGGTAAACCCAAGCGAGTAGGCAGAATAACCACGCGAATTAGTCACAGGGGAGCAAGGGAAAAACACACATTTAACCCGCGTCCTATAAACACACTCGAATCAGAAAGTAAACAATCTGAACCGACATGCGTGAACACAGTGACTAAGCTCTATGCGATGGTTTGTTTACTCCTCTTATACTTCCGGGTTCGCGCCCGCATTACTTCCGGGTCCTAGTGCCGGTCGCGGAGCGAGTGTGTGCGTGCGTGTGCGTGCGTGTGTGTGTGTGTGACAAATAGTATTTTTTTATTTAATTTTTGTTTAATAATTAATTAATTCATTCATTTTCTGTACCGCTTTATCCTTATATACAGGGTCGCGGGGGCCTGGAGCCTATCCCAGGAAATTTAGGGCACAAGGCAGGGTACACCCTGGACAGGGTGCCAATCCATCGCAGGACACACACACAAATAATATTTATTTTAATTAAAAAAAAAAAAACAGGCCAGCCAAAGAGAATATTTAGTTTAAAAGATGCTCTTGTTTTAAGACACTATTGATGAGTGTATGGTTACATGTAAATAAACAGTAATGTTTGAAAGTAATTCATATTGTGTTGGCAGGTTTATAGTAACAGCAAACCAGAAGTCAGAATATCTGCTGAGGGGTTTAAGTCATTCATAGTGTTTTGAAGTCTAAATATTTGCAACTTCCTTGACATATAGTTTCTTTTTAGCCTGAATTAGATTTAATTACATCAGACGAATATTTATTACCTGTTTATTTTAGTATGATCATTACATATAAATAAATAATAAAAAAAAATAGGCAATAATAATAAAATGCATTTCTCTAGGGAAATGTTATATCGCAAGAAATATCGTTATCGCAGTATTCAACAACAATATCGCATATTTTCCTAATATCGTGCAGCCCTACCTCCTAACGTAAAGTAAGTCGAGGACCCTCGCTCTAAATGTTTCTCGATTTTACTTGACAGATGCCTGGCGCCCTCACCGCGACAGGCATTCCGGAGGCGATGGTGGATGGCCTGCACAGCAGTGGTGGAAAATCTAGGATTTTCGGCCGTGCTGCTGGGATGGGGGTCTCTGCTCATCATGCTGAAGAACGAGGGCTTTTACTCGCACCTTTGCACAGGTAAGCTGCCCTAGAAAGGATGGAAAAACACACTCAGACACGGCCAGTCAGGGTCGTGACACAAGAGCCAGTGCTGAGCGCGAAACCATGAATAAACCATACGCTGATCTGTTCTCGTCTGTCTCTGCTGCCTCGCTAGAAAATGAGACGGCGGTGGCTAACGTCAGTACCGAGCCTCACGAGGGTTGGCTGAGCTGTGTAGAGCAGGAGGAGATGCTCAACCTGGGCTTCACCATCGGCTCCTTCCTGCTCAGTGCCGCCACGCTGCCTCTCGGCATCCTCATGGACCGATACGGCCCCAGACCGCTTCGGCTCACCGGGAGGTACGCACGGAATCACGCATAATACACAAACGTATACTCAATCATTCATCTTCCCTTTCTGCTTATTTGTTTTATTGGGTTCTCGGTCAATCTCAACACTAATGCAAAAGACTCGTTCTAATCTGGACACATTAAATTCACTCTCAGTCTTTCTCTCTCCCAGCGCATGCTTCGCTCTGTCCTGTGCGATGATGTCTGTGTCAGCATATCAGCCTCAAGGTGAGTCCAAGATAGGACAAACACACACATACTAATTACACATAGAGTTACCTTTTTTTGTTTATATTGGTTACGCGTGTGTCATTTTGGAGAGTAATGATGGCGCTGGTGTGATTATCAGTAACGGCGCCCAAACTGATACTTAATGCCTAATTAAGGGAAATGCAGTGGTTGCCATGGAGACGTGCTATAACACAATAGGCGTTATACATACATACATTCATGCGGAGCATCTGTGCTGCGTCAGTTAGCATCATGCACGCACAGAGTGAAATACTGTATATACATCAGCAGTTTGTTATTTAACTTGTTTTCTCCTTGAACATTTTTCAAAAGGTGAAATGCAGTAAACGACTAAAAAGTAATGATCTCCAATAGTTACTACACTTCATGTGGTGGTTTATTACCGAAGTGCACTGCAGGTTTATAGCTTCTGTAGTCACAGTTATCCAAAACACAGGTAACCAGGTTTGCTGGATAAAGGGCGAGCTGACACCCCGCCGAAAAACATGTCGACTTTTGTATGGGGCATCGCGGAAATCGTAGCACGTCTTGAAAAATCATACAGAAGTCTTTTTTATTTATTTTTTTTTTTATTGAAGAATTGTCATAAACAAACATATTTAAAAAAGAATGAAATGTATTATTATTATTATTATTATTGTTATAGATACAAAGTTGCGAACTTGCAGGTAACGAAAGAAACGAGCTAATCATACAGTGACAGTTACTAGCGGACTCTCAGATCCTCAGATCCTCAGTTAGTAGGTAAATCATGATGGTTCTTGGATAGTTCTAGAGTTCTAGCTGAGTCGTTACTGTAGTTGTTTTAACATTTCATAGCTCATGCATAATCAGTTCAAGTGTGATTTGGGCATGTGATGTTACAAAGACAAGCGACAAGGACCGACAGGAATTTCAATTCGGAACAGCTTCGATAAGCGTCAGTGAAAAAGGTCAGGAACATGCGTCACTTTGGATAAGGTGCGTCCACCCAATCTCTTAATTGCAAATGTGACTTAGCAGGTCTGATTAGAATATGTGCCAAATCCAAACTGATTCCAATCCCGTACGTGGCACTCGTACTACAACTCAGACACGCGTAGCCAGAGCGACTTACGTTTTTATCTCATTCTACATCTGAGCAGTTGAGGATTAAGGGTCTTGCTCAAGAGCCCAGCAGGTGGTCATGGGATTTGAACCTTTGTCCAATGCCTTAACCACTGAGCTACCCCCGGCCTGTAGTGCATTGATGCGTTCCTGCTTTCCAAATAAGCAATGTACCATTTCTGCTACTCACTCCCCGTTTCCCCCATGTCTTCTGACTCCAAATTAATACCCGGGGAAGATGAGGATGACACCGTCTTCCCCCAACCACATAAGAACCTGAGAACTGACTCTCAGCTTTGTTGTAGTGACAGTAAATATGTAATATACAGTAGTGGATATGGAAGGAGTCTCCAGTGTCAGGGTTGATGTGACTGGAAATGGTTCAGGACTGGACTTTTGAGGTTTCACTGTAACATGAGACATTTGTCTTATACCCACGAGAGAGGGCGATAAAAAATGACGGCAGTGACGGAGTGAGTATTTATATCTGCTGTAACGTAGAGTAACTTATGACTTTAGATTTACTTGACGCTGTCTCAGATACAGAATACGTTCGTCGCGAGATCCTTCGATGTGATTTCTCATCATTCCGTGTCTTTATTTCTGCTTCCAGTCCTCTCCGCCCTCATCTTTGTCGCTCTGTCATTCAACGGGTTTGGAGGAATCTGTTTGACCTTCACGTCTCTCACGGTGAGAAAACAAAAAACGGGGGGAGGCACAAACACACACACACACACACAGAAAGTAAGAGAGAGATGAAAGTAGACAGGTCAGAGATTTATTTGTTCTTTTTATCATTTTTTGCTTTTGTTGTTGTTGTGGAATTATATGGATCTAAGCATGTGGTGTTTTAGCCACGCTACAGTAGTTATGAGTTCCAGTTAAAGTGTGTGACGTGGGTGTGAGGTAGCACATGCACACCCTAATTGCATCCACCAATCACACGCTCCGGTTTCCGTCACACCTTCTTCAAACTCACCACCCTCTCTCCTTTACCTAAAACAGACAAGGACACAACACACACCCCCCTCCCCCCCCCACACACACACAAAAACAAACACACACACACACCGCACTTTAATGCCCTATGACCGCACAGACTACATACACACACACACACACATACACACACACACACACTACAGATTTCATCCGCATTCATCCACATCCTCAGTAAAAATGCTTCAATGCTTTATATTAAGACTGTGTTAAACGCACACACCAGCTTGTGTGTAAGAGAGAGTTTCCATGCGCACACACACACACACACATTTTGTACAATCCAGACGTGTAAACACTTACACATTCCCAAACATGCACTGGAAAATATCCTGGCCGAGGTGCTCTGAGCAGAGTCAGGCCTTTTCATCCCGTGACGCTGCGTCCTGCTTTTCTTAGAAACACACAACTCAGAACACTCCTGTCTCTCTCTCTCTCTCTCTCTCTCTCTCCCTCTCTCCCTCTCTCTCTCTCTCTCTCTCTTTTTCCTCTCTCGTGCTATGCGGGTTTTAGTACCAGCATGTACAGAATCACACCAAGCTGTTTAGCAATTGAAGGTTATGACCTGAGAGTTGCTGTCTCTCTCTCTCTCTCTCTCTCTCTCTCTCTGTCTCTCTCTCTCTCTTTCCTCTCTCTCTCTTTCCTCTCTCTCTCTCTCTCTCTCTCTCTCTTTCCTCTCTCTCTCTCTCTCTCTCTCTCTCTCTTTCCTCTCTCTCTCTCTCTCTCTCTCTCTTTTTCCTCTCTCTCTCTCTCTCTCTTTCCTCTCTCCCTCTCTCTCTCTCTTTTTCCTCTCTCGTGCTATGCGGGTTTTAGTACCAGCATGTACAGAATCACACCAAGCTGTTTAGCAATTGAAGGTTATGACCTGAGAGTTGCTGTCTCTCTCTATGTCTTCGTCTCTCTCTCTCTCTCTTTCTCTCTCTCTGTCTCTCTCTCTCTTTCTCTATCTTTTTTATTCTTTTTTCATTTTATTTGTATTTTAGTATTGTATTTGAAGCATATAATAGGAAATTTCTTTTGTGTCAAGGCAGGAAATGTCCTCTGTGAACTTTATAGTGTGTGTGTGTGTGTGTGTGTGTCAGTGGAGTGTATCAGATCTTGTTCCAGAGGGAAAAAACGCATTTCCACACCAGTTGGCTATTTTCACACAGGCGTCCCAGGTCTCTGCTACTTTTCAGATCAGTGCTGATGCGATTAATGATATTTTTTTAAATCTTCATCATCATCATCACAAAAAATTTTCTCTAATACGTTGACATAATAGACTTTTCCTGGATAATGTTCAATGCCAATTCTTACATCATGAGGTTGCACAGCTTGCTCTGTTTAAAAAATACACACACATATATATATATATATATATATATATATATACAGTGGGGGGAATAAGTATTTGATCCCCTACAGATTTTCTAAGTTTGTTGGGCTTCGCGGTCTATTTTGGTTCGTTTAGAACTCTGCATATGTGAAAGCAAACCGTACCCACGTCTGTTTACTACATTTACTACATTTTTCTGACTGGTGCGGACTAAAGCAATCGAACTATAGGTGTGAAAGCACCCTAAGTCATGTATTACTTGGGAATCAAATACTTATTTCCCTCATTGAAATGCAACTTAATTCATAACATTTGTATTTTTGGTTGATATTCTGTCTCAATCCTTTACCATAAACCTATGATCAAAACTATAGACCCTTCATTTCTTTATAAGTGGGCAAACTTAGAAAATCTGTAGGGGATCAAATACTTATTTCCCCCACTGTATATTTCAGAGTTCTAAGACAAAGTCACACAGCAAACTATTTTCTCCGTCACGTCCTGAAAGACCGACTGACCCGAGGACAAACACTCGACAAGCTGCTGGTAAATACCTTGGTATGCCGGCTAGTTAAACTTAATGGTCTCATGTACTTGAAAACACACATGAAAGCAAACATTGGGGCGTGTGTGTGTGTGAGTGTGTGTGTGAGTGTGTGTGTGCACGGTAAACAGAGACCAGGCCGGTGTCACGTAGTCACACACGCATTACAAGAATGAAGCATGAAAATGCGCTCTGTTTGTGTGAAATTCTGGGCCTGTGGGAGAACGTCACATGTCGGAGTAAATGACAGAAGGAAACAATCTCCGTCTCTGTCTCTCTGTCTCTCTCTGTGTCTCTCTATCCCTCTGGCTTTGGCCCGAGGGATCGAGGATATCCTGTATGTTCACACTAATTTGTCCTCATGTCGTTCTTTGGCCCAGATTCCTGTAGCTTTCTTACACTTCTGTGGTTTTCACAGTAATGCAATCACACACACACACACACACACACAGTCTTGTGAGATCTCCAAGAAAGGAAAAAAGCACAAAGTTCAAATTTTTCAGTTGTTTCCATTTTTCATTCTGAAAGTTTTCTGCATGCTCCGTCCTCTCCACTGTAGCTGCCCAACATGTTCGGGAGTCTGAGCTCCACCGTGATGTCACTGATGATCGGCTCTTACGCGTCATCTGCCGTCACCTTCCCCGGAGTTAAGGTACAGTATGGGTGGTTCTTTTTTAAACTCTACGTTTAACCTAACCTCGATTCTCTCTAGGGCACAATACAACCAAATATTTTGTGTATTCTGCTCCAGTAGCAGAAAACGATCCTGAAGATTGTACGTTCCCATTAAAGTGGCCTTCCAGTAAAAATAACATCCTTTTTTCTTTCCTTCCACCTTCATATGTGTATACATTGTACATAGCCACGTTGTAAGGTACAACTCCGAATCTGCGTAAAGTAAAGTAGGCTATTAGTGAACATGTAACCAACAGACCAAGGATAACTCTGAAGGCATCTGGAGAAGATAAAAAAAATTGGTATGGTATAAGCTACTCACAGGATAGGCATCCAGTGACGTGGAACGGTATTTGCCACATTTGACATATTTGACGCACTTAAATGAATCAGATCATGAAACAAATTTTAACATTACACAAAGATAACCTGAGTACAAATGAGTAAAAACAAAATTCAGGTTTTTAATCATTTTAATTAAGGATTTCATTTATTAAAGGAAAAGCCGTCCAAACCCAGCCGTCTCGCCCTATGTGAAATTAGTAATTGCCTAAATTATTTAAATCTAATAACCGGTTGTTCCACTCTTGGCAGCAACGGCTGCAATCCAGCGTCTGCAGTAGCTGGCGACAAGTCTTTCACATCGCGGTGGAGAAATTTTGGCCCGCTCTTCTTCCCAGAATTGTTTTTATTCAACCACATTTGACGGTTTTCAGGCATGAGCGGCCTGTTTAAGGTCAATCAGTCCGGACATTGACTAGTCCATCCAAAACTGAAACTTAACTTACTTTTTTTTTGTTTTGTTTTGTTTTTGAGCCATTCAGAGGTGGACTTTAGACTTTTGGAACGGAAGGGCACTGACTCTATAGAGCGGTCCAAAACCAAACATCTGAATGTGTTACAGTACCATGCTCCTGTCAAAGCCGGATTGATGATCTGCCGCACCAGTGGTCTGACAGAAAGTGCACTTTCATAATTTACACCAAATTGCCAAATTTTCACTTTAAAGTGATCTGTTTCACGACCATATACTGCACCTAAAATTTGAAACCGTCACCCCAAGCTTCCGTTATCAGCTGAACAAAGGCGTGAATGCGTTGCGTCACCCAGCATCAGTTTCGCTCAGTCAGTGGCACATGATAAAATAATTTAGTTTTATTAAGTGGAGTGACGGCCAAGAATAAAACAAATTAAGGGTTTATCATCTTCTTTGTCCTTCAGCTTTTTCCTTTCAGGGGTCGCCAACGCGAATCATTTGCCTCCATCTAACGTTATCTCTGCATCCTCTTCTCTTACACCAAATAATTTCATCCTTAAATCTCCTCGTTGGTCTTCCTCTAGACCTCCTGCCCGGCAGTTCCAACCTCAGAATTCTTTGACCAATATTTTCCTAGTCTCTCATCTGAACATGTCCAAACCACCTCAATCTGGCCTCTCTGATTTTATCTCCAAAACATCTAACATGGGTTGTCCCTCTGATGAACTCATTCTTGATCCTACAGTATCTGTCCTTGTCACTCCCAAAGAGAACCTCAACATCTTCAGCTCTGCTACCTCCAGCTCTGCCTCCTGTCTTTTCCTCAATGCCACTGTCTCTAAGCCGTAGAGCATCGCTGGTCTCACCACTGTCTTGTACACCTTTCCTTTCATTCTTGCTGATACTTTTTTATCACATAACACACCTGACACTTTTCTCCATCTATTCCAATCTACCTGTACCCGCCTCTTCACCTCTTTACCACACTCTCCGTTGCTCTGGACTGTAAAGTCCTGCACCTTCTTTACTTCTGCTTCCTGTAGCCTCACCGTTCCACTTAGGTTCCTCTCATTCACACATGTATATTCCATGCTAATCTTCATTCCTCTGCTTTTCTAGAGCATACATCCATCTCTCTAGATTTTTCTCCACCTGTCCCCTGCTCTCACTACAAAGCACAATGTCATCTGCAGAGTCTATGGAGACTCCTGTCTAACCTCATCTGTCATCCCGTCCATCACCATAGCAAACAAAAAGGGGCTTAGAGCCGATCCTTGATGCAGGCTCACCTCCACTTTGAACTCTCTGTCACACCTACAGCACATCTCACCACTATCACTGGTTACGAACAAAACTTAGGTTTGAGGTTCTACTGTATTAGCCATGACAAGTATACTAAAGCACTACAACGAGGAAGAGGAAGGAGGGTTAAGAAAGGTCTTGGCGCTCTCATAGGTACTGTATAAACACTGCGTAAAAGACTGCACACTGGAGAAGAGAGTAATGAGTGAGAGAGCCCCGAGGCAATTGGTGGAGCTTCTTGTAGTGTAGTGTAGTGCGGTGCAAAGCTTCACATCTGTTGCATCAGAAAAGGAAGTGAATGACGGATGTTTAGACAATGAGGTGGAACTGTTCAGGATTTATCCTAATCCTATCTCTCTGTGTGCCTCTATCGTCCTCCCAATAGCTGATATACGATGCTGGTGTGTCCTTCACCGTGATCATGTGGGTTTGGTCCGGTCTCGCCGTCCTGATCTTCGTCAACTGCCTACTGAATTGGCCGGTGGAGTCGTTCCTGACACCCGAGGAGATGGAGGAGATGTCAGTCTGAAACGTTTCATTTATTACATATACGCAGAAATGCTTCAATGTAATGAAAGGACAGGGCAAAGATTTAATGTGAGATGTTAATGTCAAATAACATCTAGAAGTCATTTAATGTAACTTTTTTTGTGGTATTTTAACTTTTGGATGTGGTGGATAGACATTATTATATTGAAGTAAAGCAACGATTAACCCTTCAGAACAGAATTCAGGTATCATAGTGAGTCTGTTCCTGGATACGTATTTACCGTAAGTACATTTAGTCTGATTTCATACAATTTACAGAGGTTCATTTGTGTTTCACACCATCAGAAACAAGAGATGCTCGGCTGAGAACTCTCAGAACCACACTCTGTCGTCAGCCGAAGAGAAAAACCAAGATCTGCTCAATCAGTCAAGCGACAAGCTGACCGAAAAAGCCGCGATCCGTATGTCATATCAGCACAAACACACACCCACATGAATGCACACGCACACATGCACACATGCACACACCCGCGTAGCTCAGCTGAACTGAGAAATGTCAGTGCTGTAGTCAAACAAGGACTTCGGTCATAGTTTTTTTTTTCTCCCTGTAGTGGTTTGTAGGTCAGCGATAGACAGACGACCAGACAGACTGAAACAAGAAACAATTCAGTCTGAGTAAAATATGTCAAAGCAATTAAGATTAAAGTACAGTTTCAGTCACGATCACCAAATCAGAGGTCATGTCGGTTCACGCAGTTAAACAAAGCCCTTCATAGACTGAGACACAAGTCTGTCTCATCTCCTTTTTAGACTGTATATAAGATTCCTAGGGGGGTCTGAATAACCAGATCTAGTACTTAAACCAGCCTTTAATAACGTCTGAATTCCAAACCTTATTTGTTACCTTTCATTTTTTTATTTTCTCGCTCCAGGCGCGTATATACTTCTATTCATTCATTTATTTTCTATACCCTTTATCCCCTGTGGGGTCGAGGGGGGCAGGAGGCCTAGACCAAGGAGCTTAAGGCACAAGGCAGGGGTGCAGGGTACAGGAACACACACACAGACTGAACATGCAAAACTCCACGCACACAGACTGAAGGCGAGATTCCAACCCTCGAAAACGAGAAAGAGAATAAAGCACCAGAGGTTGGTTAAACTGTACACTATACAGCTGCCAAAATAAAACCCCATATGCAAATGAAGCCAAAGAAGTCTCAGGTAGTGCTGCGCAATATGTGACGTGCTCGGGATAATTAGACAAAAGACCAAAGAGAGAGAGAAAAAAAATCTAAATCTGACATTTGAATACAGCAATTTGTATAATAAGCAAAATTATTATATATAGCCGGCTCCATGTTCAGCTTGATCAGTGCAAACTCTTTACAATCTTATCTTTCTCCTTTCCTGTTCCAGCCTCCGTTCCTTTCCGTCGCTCCGTGTTTTCTCCCATCTTCCTGTGGAGTCTGATTACCATGGGGATGACTCAGCTGCGTATCATCTTTTACATGGGAGCCATGAACAAGCTGCTGGAGTTTATGGTGACACATGGAGACCCTCACCGTGAGTGTGCACGCTGTAACATAGAGATTCATAACTGTCCTCAGGACAGATCCCCGAGGCTGAGACCGTCATACTGCTCTGTTAAATTGTCCTCATGCCATATTGCTTCAAGTTAACCGAATTGCTTACGTTTGTCTCTTTCAGCCTCTGAGGAACTGGAACAAGAAGCTGAAGAGAAAGGTGAGAAAGGATGTATTCATGTATTACTGTAGGTTTACGCTTGGAATTTCCGACATCTGGACCTAAAAACCTATTGACAACAAGACAACAAGAATGGGCCGATGGTCCAACCACAGTTATTTTGGTCTGGTTTTCCCTTTCGGTTAACTGTGAGATGATAACGTGTTCTGTCGTGTTCTGTCACGTTTTATCGTGACGTTGATCAGCCTCAGATTCTGAACCAAGCTTCAGAAACGCATTATTACGGAGTTATGTCCTCCGACCTGATGCTTTCTCAAAATTAGTCTCGAACCCAGTCACTACACTCGCTTACACCAATCTCAAAACTCCACAAGCACTAATTAGACAAAATTAGAATAGCATACGTTAGAAGACCCGCACGCCCTCATTAGGAGTCGCGTGTGCACACCGTCAAGCTGAGTTTTGAGATTATGAAGACATTTAGGATCCTACAGGTGGCGCACACTGAACTACTTAGACATTTTCATCCTGACACATGGACATTTAGATGTGTTTTCAATTAAGGATTAATTTCAGTATTTAAGCATTATACTTCACTTAGAATTAGAATATAATTTCTTGTATGTCTTGAGTGACAGATGTCTCATCCAATCAGCAATAAGAATTTAATTTGCAAACTATACCTACATTTTCTGGTTTGAGTGAATTGTCGTTGTGTTTTCTGATTTGTTATATGGTATTTGGTTTTGTTCTTTTGTTTTCGGTTTTGTTATTTTGATTTCATTTTGTTATTTTGTTTTCAATTTTGTTATTTTTAATTTGTTATTTTGTTTTCAGTTTTGTTGTTTTGTTTTCATTTTGTTATTTTGTTTTCAATTTTGTTATTTTTAATTTGTTATTTTTGTTTTCGGTTTTGTTATTTTGTTTTTAAATTTGTTATTTTGTTTTAAATTTTGTTATTTTTAATTTGTTATTTTGTTTTCGGTTTTGTTGTTTTGTTTTAATTTTGTTTTCAGTTTTGTTTTTTTGATTTCATTTTGTTATTTTGTTTTCAAATTTGTTATTTTGTATTCGGTTTTGTTATTTTGTTTTCGGTTTTGTTGTTTTGTTTTAATTTTGTTTTCAGTTTTGTTTTTTTGTTTTCATTTTGTTATTTTGTTTTCAAATTTGTTATTTTGTATTCGGTTTTGTTATTTTGTTTTCAGTTTTGTTGTTTGGTTTTCATTTTGTTATTTTGTTTTCGGTTTTGTTATTTTGAATTTATTGTTTTGTTTTCAGTTTTGTTGTTTTGTTTTCATTTTGTTATTTTGTTTTCAAATTTGGTATTTTGTAATTCGGTTTTGTTATTTTGGTTTGCATTTCTCGGTCACCGTAATTATTCATGTAGAAATGTAGCTACTGTTTTTGGTTTGCAGCTGCACGTAGTGTCAGTCTGAGAGTTTTTTATGTTTTTTAAACTTAGGGCGATTTGTTGGGACGGGATCCAGCCTGCATTTTTTCCATTTGATGATCTGAAGTTGAAGTAGAATTTAAAGTAGTAATGTAATTCTACATAATACGACACAATGTGTTTGTAAAGTGTATAGCTACAGTATAACCTGTTGTGTACAGGTTGTGTAAAACACCACAATTTTCTTTTTTTCTCTTAGTGAGCTTTTATTCGTCCATCTTCGGCACGCTGCAGCTCCTGTGCCTGGTCACGTGCCCTCTGATTGGTTACATCATGGACTGGAAGATGAAGGAGTGTGCGGAGGAGAACAGTCCTACAGATAGAGAGCTAAGGTAAGACACACACAACAGACAGCTTGCAAGGAAGTAAAACAGATACGTGAAGATTGTTCTGTCTTGTCCTGTAACAGTTCCACCTCCAAACCGAAGCGTGACAGAAAGATCCAGAAACTGACGAACGCCATGCGAGCCTTCACTTTCACCAACGTGCTGCTTGTCCTGTTCGGAATCACGTCACTCATCGACAACCTCCCGCTACAGGTGAGGCACGTCCATATAGAGAGTCGTATACACACACATACAGAGGGTCAGTGACTAACTGAAGGAACACCAGAAGAGCTTCAGCGACTCCTCAGTTGCTCTGTGAGCGTTGCACCTGTCTGAACTCAAGTCCCTGAATATCCTTCATTCGGAAAAGTGAATCCTGTGTCTGAGTCTTCTTGATCTGTTAGTAATCTACAGAGATGATAATCTTCCAGTTGTGATCCTTCTCCTCTTAAACGTACATTAGAGCGTTCTTTCGGGATCATTATTATAAAAGATATTGTCAGAACATTATCATTTTATACTTGGATTGACAGGATGATTGATGTTTGTTTATCTAACTATTTATAATCAGTATAAGAAGATCACACACCCTGATTAAGGTCTTTGGGCAGAACGTTTTATTTTATTTATTTATTTATTCGTAATTATTTTTGTTAAAAAAAATTAAACCAAGATAAATCATGCCAGATATACGTCCACCTTTCACCTGTAATTGAAAAAGCAGTAGAAATCTTTTTGTGCTCAACCTTTCATTAAGACTTAAATTTAACCCTTAAAACCGAAGTGGCACAGATACGTGCCGGCAACTCAGCATAGGTCAGTGACGATTTAAAAAAAAAAAATTATAATATAAAATTATAAATATATAAATATATATGGTGTAGTGGTTAGCACTGTCGCCTTGCACCTCCAGGGTCCGGGTTCGATTCCCGGCCAGGCTCGATTTCCGTCTCTGTGTGCATGGAGTTTGCATGTTCTCCCCATGCTTGGTGGGTTTCCTCTGGGTACTCCGGTTTCCTCCCACAGTCCAAAGACATGCAGATTAGGCTAAATTTGAATAGTTCCGATTTGTTCTGTAAAGCCCTATTCGGACGGGACTAGTTTTCCAAACGACGTTTGAGTTAGAATTTTTTTCAGACGACGTCTGTCATTTCATGTACGCATTCGGACGGGACTAACATCTCCGTGTTTATTACGGAGGTAGGAGTGTCTGTGTTTTACATGTGGCGTTGCACACGACCACATGTACACATCTACATCATTTACATTATTGGTGCGCAAACTTGAATACCGGCGCGCTAGTGATAGTACGGTAGCTCACGTTGACCAAAACACAAAAGAAAACGCGTTTTGGCAAAAAAAAATAAAAAATTCAGCAATCACAGACATTCGCATTCCGACAGGATTAGATTTCTCAGAGGACCTCCGAGTTTGCTGAAAAACAGTAGGTAATTTGCTCTGGAATTTTTACAGAGGTCGTGTGAGAGAAAGACAGACATGGCAGATTCTGACGGGATTAAAATCACAAAGTACGTCTGTGAAACAGAACTTTCTCTAACGACCCTCTGTAAAACTAGTCCCGTCCGAATCGGGCTTAAGTCATAAGTTTTTCCAATGGGAGAAGATTAGCCACTTGTGCCAAACACAAGTTGGTACACGAGATGACGACTATAAGAAAAGTATACATTTCTTTGGCAGATAAGTAATGACAGAAGTCATGGCACTTCAGGAGACAAAGTGGGACCCTGGCAAACTGTACTGATCCCGAAGGAAATTACAGTAATGCGGTTTGCGAGTGTTCCACAAGATGAGCAAGTCTTGGTTTACGAGTATCGAGTATCATGTATCACGTATGCGCTTCGTGTTTTGACGCCATGCATCACGTGATCACAACTGAGGCAATGTTTTTTCTCGCCCTTGTGCTACAGAATTGTGTCCCCTGCTGGGTCTTAGTTTACTGTTTACTATAACACTGTGACCACGTGTGTGCGCGTAAAACATCTTTTATTTTGTGTCTGTATGCGTGTGTTTACAGCGCACGTGTAAAGCAAAAGCAAGTCTATTTAGAGAGGTTAAAAATCCATTTTCTCTCTCTGTATCAGTCTGCTCTTTGTCGCTATGTGCGTGCGTCATTGGACACCGTGCCACACACACATACACGCACACACACAAACCCCTCCTACTTTTGCCTTCACAGACACACACACACACTTTCTCTTTGCTCTACACAGAAACACTGCTCTGTCGAGATTCTTTTCAAAGGTAAATGCAGGTTAATTTTTACTTTACAGCAGTGATTCCGTTAGTGTGTCGCTCAATCAAGTGTCATTAGAGAGATTTCTTGTTTATTTTTCCGATAAAACAGTGTTTGCGTTGTGTGCGCGCGTGTGTGTGAAGAGTGGAGGAAGGATAACTGTGTAAGACGAGAGGAGGAGGGGCTCCTTACTTTAGTTTCACACTCACACACGCATATACAGCGCCTACGTGCACAAACTGAAACACTTATTCGTCAAGATTTATTTTTACTTTTTTTTTAAGGTAAAGTGCAGGTTAATTTTTTTTTTTTTACTTTATTTTTTTGTGTTAATTATTTTTATGTATTTATTTTTTGGCCTGTGTAACGAATAATTTGAGTTTCCATTGTTTCTTGTGGGAAAATTAGATTTGGTTTGTAAGTGTTTTGGAATACGAGCCCACTTCCGGAACGAATTATCCTCGTAATCCAAGGTAATCCTATCTATCTGAGTCTCCAATAACTACCTGGACTCCATTTTAACATCAATTAACATCAACTATTATAGCCGACCTGCCTGTTACCTAACATACTGTATAAATGCAGATAATTTCCTGCTCTCTGTTTACCAGATGAGGATGGGTTCCCTGTTGAGTCTGGTTCATCTCAAGGTTTCTTCCTAATACCATCTCAGGGAGTTTTTCCGTGCCACTGTCGCCCTCGGGCTTGCTCACCAGGGACAAACTGATCATTTTGATTCATACACATTCACATTCCATACAAACTTAAATAATTTTTTTGATTGTGTAAAGCTGTTTTGATACAATGTCAATTGTTAAAAGCGCTATACAAATAAAATTTAATTTAATTGAATTAATCCAATTTGGGAACGACAGTTAACCTAATCTGCATGTCTTTGGACTGTGGGAAGAAACCGGATTACTCGGAGGAACCCCACCAAGCACAGAGAGAACATGCATAATATATACTATACATAGAAAAACATGTAACTATATCAAAAGAATGAGGTGAGTATGTGCAAAATATACACAAGCGAGGATGTATAATCAGTGGCAAAAATTTAACAAATTGAACATGACAGTGCAAAAAGTGAGTGGTGCAGGAATGACATAATGACTGTCAGTGTAGATAAGGTGCATGATGAGTGATAGGAGTCTGTGATATAAGGAGAGCTACACGAATAACCAAGAGTGAGTAGTGGCTGGGGGACATTCAAGACTAAGTATCCCAATCACGTCCCCAGGCACCGTGAAGAGCCGTTAAAACAGCGTATGGCCCTGGGAACAAACGATTTCCATACGGTTGTTGACTGGTGTTGGACAGCATTTTGTTTAGGGTCCTCCGTTCCAGCACCAGCTCCAGACAGTCCAGCTTAAAACCACAGACCACAGATTCTGTTTGCCTCAAACCTTGTTTAGTCATGTAGCATCTCTGCTTTTGAGGTTCCCTTCCCTGTTACCTTTTTGCAGCCCTTAAAACTCCATTTCTTAAAATAGCCATTTTTTGTTTTGCTATACAGACATGACTGAAAAAAGAAAATGAAAAAAATGGGTCATGTAGGCAAAGAAGTAGGCACAGATACACACAATCAATTTTTTTCTTTATCTTCATCTCTCTATCAGAGGCCTGCAGTCCCAGCTAAAGAGAAGCATAGTATGATGCCACCACCACCATGCTTCACTCTGAATATGGTGTTCTTTGGGTAATAAGCAGAATTGTTTTATTCCTAGACTTATGATTTCATTAGACCAAAACACATTTTGCTGAACGGTTTGGGGGAGACTTAAGCAAACTTGGATGCTTTTTCAAGAGCAGGATTCCATCTAGCCACACTACTCCACAGTCGAAATGTGTAGATTTTTGTGTGCACAGTTCTGTCCTGAACAGACTGAAGAATGTTCTGTTCCTAGAAACCCCACTGTAGTGCTCATTTTCCCCACTTTCTGACGATGACCTTTTCAGTATTCCATGGTATTGTACATCAAATTTTTTTTCCTTTTTCTGAAAAAAGTTACACCCTCCACCCCCACCCCCAGGATGATATCTATTTTCACACTCTAATTTCGTACATGATCTGTACGCTCTTTGAAAGGCCGAAACTGAGAAGGTGTCGAGAACTTCCTAGAGAAACAACTAATCTTCATTAGTGGTTGATAAGACAGGCGTTTTTAACGAAAGTGTGTGGATATCATTCAGTAATGCGGTTATTTTTGAGCACAGTCACACGCCTTGTTGTTAAGGGTGTGCACACTTGTGCAAATAGGACTTTGTGCTAGGAAGTTATGTTTTTTTTTTTTTTGGCTCTTTTATTTTTATTCACTTTTTACTGTGGACAATTTTTTGTATACAATTCCATTAAGGAAAGGGAAAAGGAAAAAAACTTAATGTTCACTGTAATAACTAGAACCTGAGAAAAAGTAATAATAAATTATTATTAAAAAAAATATTGACCAATGCAAGCAGACATTTGGAAGATTTGAAAATGTGAATTTAACCGAATCATTTAAAAATGAAACTGAAAATTAAACCTCATCAAATTAGTATTGATCATCTAGAAAAGATTGCGTAAAGATCAGATTTGCATGTCATGATACAAGTCCATACGTCTTTGCTAGTTCCATCTGGGTTAAAATACGTCATGAGTTCATGCAACCACTCATTCATTGATTTTAGCAACAAATCCCTGCACTGCCAGTTCTGACTGACATCAGCGATCGCTCCACGGATGCACCGCGATGCACAGTCCCTCTGTTGTTTGGTGTCATTGTGTGCTCTGTACTGGACATGGACCGAAAATAAATCAAAGGCGAGAATTGTGAATCTGACAAACATGTTCAAGGTAAATGATCATCAGCTTAAACGTGGCTCAGAACCTCCCGAGTGTCCTGATTCTCTTAAGGGTCAATGACATCTCAAGACTGTTAAGGCATTCTGAACGATATGCGCTTCGCTGTGTCAGAAAGTTCAGTCTCATTCACAGGTCATAAGTCTTCCAACTGGATAACGATCCAAAACACACCACGATAAACATGCAACAAAACATGAAGTGGTCTTCTATGAGTCCTGATCTTAATCCTACTGAACATCTGTGGAATGTGGTGCGGTGTCATGTGGTGAAGTCTGGAGAAGGCACCCTTTAAACCGAGAGACTGGGAGCAGCTGGACCAGACTACCAGTCGACATATGGAGAAGTCTCATTGAGAGCGACTTGAGTGCAGTGATTGCCTAAAAATGTTATTTTACGTGTTCGATTTATGCGTTGGGTCTGCTCTCCCCGTGCTCGGTGGGTTTCCTCTGCATACTCCGGTATTCTCCCACAGTCGGAAGACATGCAGATTGGGCTAATTGGCATTTCCAAATTGCCTGCACTGTGTGAATGTTGACTTGGAGGTCCTACCACGGTTGTACAAAATGGGAAGAAATACCAGAATGGTCACTATTGGCCTCCACGGTCCCTAGTTGGACTACAGAGGTTCCTGGATGGATGGATGGATGGATGGAATTGTTGTATTGAATCACAATTCATAAGCTTGATTTTCATTAGTCGAGTGTATTAAATAATAATTAAATAATAAAGTTATTTCAGTGACCATTGTGGGTTTTAAGTGGAGAAGTGGTGATGGACTCTTCCGTGTGTATCACAATGAATGTGGAAAGAAAAATTCAGACATTTCACTTTTTGCGTCATAAAAAATCTGTCTGTCTGTCTCTATCTGTCTGACTTTTCTCCACGGCCCACACCAGCTACGACGCCGCTTTACCTGGTTCTTATCTACAGGCCACGATTTGGGCGTTTTATTATTCCCTGATGGCTTATAAAGTTTTCATTCTGCTCTTCTAATACGCTTGTGGGAGCTGCGGGACCGCTGTCTCTGGATTTGCTTACTGATTATTTGTCTTCCCCGTGTGTCACTTCCTCTCTGTATAGATCTTGACGTTTATCTTGCACACTATGGTCCGAGGTTTCATTCACTCCTGCTGTGGAGGATTGTACGCTGCTGTGTAAGTACACACACACACACACACACACACACACACACACACACTGATACGGGCTTTCGTCCCACACGATATGTTTATTTATTATGATTGAACAATTCCTCAGTTGTCCAGGAGGCTAGTGTGAAGAAAGTGTATACTTTCATATGCACAAAGTCTTGGGCTCTGGAAATAACTGCTGTAGAGCCAGGACATCTTTATAAAATATTTCTACATTAAAAACAATAAAAACAGTAATCAATAAAACAAAGTCAGTATACTCTCAAGTACAAATTGTACAGTTTTATCAGGAAATTTGCTGCCTAGTTTTAGGGAGCATCCTGCAAAATCCGCCTCAGTCCTTTTGAGGACTTTGTCGCACCCGTTGATCTTTTTTTTTTTTTTTTGTCTGAAAAGTGCTCTTTTACATAACGCAAGCTGAAGCATTTCCAATTTTTTAATCTATAGTTCATACTTATTTAGACAATGTTAATATTTTTTAAACCATTCTTCGATTAGTCACTGATTAGTTTCTTATTACTTCGTATTTCAAAATCTATAATCTACGAGGGGTGTTCAAGTCAAACCGGGACTTTTGATTGTACAGAATAACAGACCACAGTTATGGGAGTTACTGTAAAAACTCCCGTTATTTCTCTATATACTTTCCTGTTATGCACTAATGCACTTGTTCCAGTGTTTAACTAGCACTTGATGCATACCATCAAAGTAGAACGTTTTCTCAGTACGCCAGAACGTACTTCCCCCGGCCTCCCAGGAACTCCTTGGGGAATCAGGCGTTCAACTTGGTGAATGTTCATGGAAACAACTACATCGTCGTTCACAGACATACAGGCTTTTCTCAAAAACGTTTTTGCACTGTTCAGATATATTACTACGGCTAAAAGTCTTCTGTAAATGTCAATAAGTTTTACAACCGGTTTAGTCCCGGTTTGACTTGAACGCACCTTGTATTTCAATATTCTATACTTTTCTTGTTCAAACAGAAGCCTTATTCATTCTTTCTTCCTCTCTCTCTCTCTCTCTCTCTCTCAGCTACCCATCTAACCACTTCGGCACTCTGACTGGACTGCAGTCTATGATCAGCGCTGTGGTCGCCCTGCTGCAGCAGCCGCTCTTCATCGCAATGTTGGGGCCACTGAAGGGAAATGGTTATTGGGTAAGACCTTCACGGAGAGAGGGTTTTATAAAGTTCTCCTTAATAATTAAGAACATAGATTGTTCCTTAAAAAAAAACATAGAAGGTGTAAATTACATACATAGCTGTGACACTGGAGACTGTTGTTGGTCTTTCGGCTGAAAGTCGCCACAGCGGAATATCCAGTCCGCACTACAACTTGGCACAGGTTTTACACCGGATGCCCTTCCTGACGCAACCCTCCCATTTTATCCGGGCTTGGGACCGGCACTGCATCCAGTGGCTGGGGGGTTTGGACACTGGCTGGGAATCGAACCCGGGCCTTCCGCATGACAGTTTTTGTGTAATTTAAATTACAGCCACTGTTAGTATACAATGACTGCTAGTGTGACAGTAGAGGTAGTCCTCGACTTACGAATATTCAAGTTAGGAATTCCCGCAGATTTGAACGGACCTTGGACCTACAAACATGCATAGATGCGAACAAATCACAGACGTAGCTCACGTATGTATGTATTGTACAAAAAATAAGACACCTCACTTCACCACATACCAATATTTACAATTATATACAATATTTTATTTGTAAGTGAATGTATAAAATGTCCAAAGTCCGGTATATTGTATGTTAGACTTCACTGTGAGATTTATTTCCTTAGGTGCAGTTACGGTTTTTTGTGTGTGAGGAAAGGGGACAGATTTAGTCAAGTGGATTGATGTGCTTTTACAGTGTACATTTGTGTCAAAGGCGTGTAAGACTCACTTTGTCGGACTTAAGAACAAATCCGACTTACGAACATGATCTCAGAACGGAACTCGTTTGTAAGTAGGGGACTACCTGTAGTAGTGTCCAAGTTAGTCAAGCCATTGGTTTCAGTGCAAACAGTTCCCAAAGGCAAGACTGTCCAGTGTCCGTTTCGAGAGCTCGCTTGTATTCTAACTAGACAATGATGTGACCATGGATGAGCAGGTCAGTTTTGAGCAGGAAGTAAAGTATCCAGATCGGAACTGAAAAGATTTCCTGAAGAGGCTGGGTTGTGTGTGTATATAGGAATATGGCGTGGTGTGGTATGGAACAGATTGTCTTGCTGAACAGATCAGGATATCACACACATACACACACACACCTACAACTATTCAGTAAGACATTTGTGTCCCGTTACGTCAAGTCAGGAATTATGTCACACAGATTATTAACATGTAACTTGGAGCTTATCAAGTTGAAAGTCTACACATCAAGTCGCATCTTGATTGCGTTATTTCAAATCCACTGTGTTGTTGAACAGAATTTCCACTGCGTAACCCTAGAACACAGTGCGCTAATATGGAGTTCATCACCTTCTCTTTGGTGAAAGCCTTCAGTCATATAAACGTGACACCCTGAAGCGATTACAATAAACGAATAACCTTTCGTTTCTCTTCTCCATCGGTCAGATCAACGTCGGCCTGCTGATCTGTTCGCTGGCCGGGTTCCTGTTGCCGGGATACCTGTTCTACCACCGCCGACACCTGGTGCAGGAGAAGGCGTCGCGGGAAAAGACCGCGTCCGAGAGTCAGGCTCTCAAACATGCAGAAGCCAACAACCTTAACGGCCACGCGCCCCAGGAGGCCTAGATCCCCCGAGGAACACGAGCAGGAAGATTAATGCTTCTTCCATCCCAAAAAGTGCAGACTTGGCAAAAACACGGCACATCAGATTAGCATTAGTCGTTATATGTTGGTGCTGAATTTTTCCTTCAAGCACAAGCCATAAATACTACATATAAGGACTTTTAATCATTGCACAGCATTGTGCATGGTTTTGGAATACTGGTTACTTTTTAATGCAATACATCCTTAATTTTTTTCTGTTTTCAACCATGTATTTATTTTGGAAGCTACCGCCTGAAAGCACCCCTCTCTACTCCACTTGACTTGACTGTAGACAAGCTACCTCAGCTGATCGTCACCTCTGTCACACTAAGCCATGCGCCGGTTGGATAGTTTGTCTGTTTGTTCACCAAAGAGTGTGTGTATACAGTATAAACATATACACACCAGGTCATTTTATTGTATTTCTGTTTTGAAAATAAGAAATAGATTAGAAAAGGACAATCGTGACTTATATCATTTTAAACACCAAAGAAAAGGATGATAAATGTTTTTTTTTTTACATTACGAACATGCCCGAATGTATTTTCTTTCTCATTTGGAACAGCCATACAGGAAATGTGCTTTTATTTTGTACTTTTATCTCTGCCACCATTGTAAAGTAAATTTTCTTTGTTGTTTTTTCCCCCCTTCTTTTTGCATATGCATTGATACGAATGTATTATTTTATCTTATGCTCAATATTGTAGTGCTGTAACAGCAGTATTTCTGCTCTGTATTTACATTAGTTTGCTTGGAAAGGGCATCCGACATCAGCAGTGGATCAATCATACCCCATGCTTCAATAGTCAGGGGTGAAAGTGACATGTCACAGGAAGACGTGTTACCCTTTTCGGGGGAATTTTGTCCTTACAGCCAGATTTCACTTGTTTTAGTGTGTTGCGTGTGTTTGTGTGGAACCTGCGCTTTATAAACAATATCAGCTTTTATATCTCTGAATGTTCACGACTTCACGGATGCAACCGAAACTATTTCTGCCTCGTTGTGGAGGTCAGTAAGCCATGAAGTTTTCAAGACGTTTGATGAAACATTTCAAATAAAAAGATGTGCAGAATGGTTGTGAGTGTGTGTGTGTGTGGTTTTTTTTGCATATGTGCAGCTTTTGAATAAATAAAGGTATTCGATTAATATATACAGTACATGCAGTGTATATGTGTGTACTGTATACACACAGTATATTGTACATGACGTGGTTATAAAGGAGGCAGCATGGTGGCATAGGATGAGGGTTCGATTCCTTGTGTCTGTGTGCGTGGAGTTTGCATGTTCTTGGTGAGTTTCCTCAGGGTACTCTGGTTTTCTCCCACAGTCCAAAGACATGGAGAGACAGAGACTAATTGCTGTTTCGACATTGTCTCTAGTCTAGTGTGTGTGTGCCCTGCAATGGATTGGGACCCTGTCCAGGGTGTACCCCACCTTGTGGCCTAAGTCTCCTGCATTTGATTGAACTCCAGATCCTAAAGATTGTTCCATGTCGACTCCTACATTTCTTGTAGAATTACAACGATTCCAGTTAGCTGGTTAGTAAACGTTATGCTTTGAAGTGATGCTTCACTATACAGGAACTAACGACACTCTACAGTTCAATTGGTCGCTAATTTGCAGGTGTGTAACAGAGTAGTAAATCTGCGGACTTGACAAGAAAGTTTTAGGAAATTTTGGCAGTTGCAAAGGAAGAAAGAGAAGTTGCATTATTTTGAATACTGTGATGAACTAGTACCCCGTACCCTGCCTTACTGTCCAACTACTCCTGGGGTAGACTCCAGGCCCCCTGTGACCCGGTACAGGATAAGCTTTATAGAAAAAAAAAGACTTAACATTTGCATTTCTATGATTCTACCTTTAACTCGTGTGTGATGATATGCTGATATCATTCGCAATTAACACAATTGGGTAAAATACATTTTTTTAAAAGGCCAACCAGAAGCTCTTTATGTTTGGGTCAAACTGTATTTAATAACCTTAAAGGAGATGTTTTGTCAAATGATAGTCCCACAATTAAACATCAATAATATTAAATCACTCATGTTTTAAAAAAATAAAAATTGAGATTATCTAAAAAAATCTTTGGCTTTTTTCATATCTAATAATCGTGATACTTTAAAGCCAAAACAGCCTGGAAATGAAATATGAAATAAGAGCCGACTGGAGTCTAATGACAACTTTAATACAAGTGTGGTCATTGGATGGAAATATATTTAATAAATAAAGTATTAGTTGCAATAAATAATTAAAATGATTGTGTATATATGTGGTGTAAAAACTGCAAATGCACGCCAGATTTAATAAAAAACATTATTAAGTCAGATTTTTTTCTAGAAAGCCTCTTCTCTTCTTGTCCCACACTGCCCTCTGGTGTTGTGTTAGATTTCACATAAATGAAATTCAGTACTCCAGCTCTCCCATTCACTCATTCATTCATCGTCTATACTGCTTATCCTGTACAGGGTCGTGATGGGCCTGGAGACTATCCCAATTAGCCTACGTCTGCATGTCCTTGGACTATGGGATGAAACTGAAATACCCAGAGAAAACGCACCAAGCATGCAATCTCCATGCACACAGACCCAATGTGGGAATCAAACCTTCGACCTTAAAGCCGCAAGCAACAGTGCTAACCATGGCGTCACCATGCTTACGAGCTCTTCGTTTTTACCTTCCCAAAAGAGTGCAACAATACTCAATACAATGCAATAAAGTACCAAAAATTTATTCAAGTCATCGAATTGTGAAGAAAATACTGGAAATAGAACTGATCTGTGATCAGTATCTGCATCAACATTAGCTACAAAAAAAGTACGCAGGCATAGTATTGGCACACATTCTCACTCTCTCTCTCTCTCTCACACACACACAAATACAGTGTGTCTATCTCAGACTATTGCTGTTGGGTTGAGAGCCAGTAATACCAGGGTGATCCGGACTGTGACGATTCTGAGAGAGAGAGAGAGAGAGAGAGAGAGAGAGAGAGAGAGCACATCACATCAACACAAATCAGTAAAACCAGACAGAGAGAATAAATAAGAATACATAGTACAAACAGGATTCCAAAAAAGTTGGGACACTAAACAAATTGTGAATAAAAACTGAATGCAATGATGTGGAGATGGCAAATGTCAATATTTTATTCAGAATAGAACATAGATGACAGATCAAAAGTTTAAACTGAGAAAATGTATCATATTAAGGGAAAAATATGGTGAATCAAAATGTCATGGTGTCAACAAATCCCAAAAAAGTTGGGACAAGGCCATTTTCACCACTGTGTGGCATCTCCCCTTCTTCTTACAACACTCAACAGACGTCTGGGGACCGAGGAGACCAGTTTCTCAAGTTTAGAAATAGGAATGCTCTCCCATTCTTGTCTAATACAGGCCTCTAACTGTTCAATCGTCTTGGGCCTTCTTTGTCGCACCTTCCTCTTTATGATGCACCAAATGTTCTCTATAGGGGAAAGATCTGGACTGCAGACTGGCCATTTCAGTACCCGGATCCTTCTCCTACGCAGCCATGATGTTGTGATTGATGCAGAATGTGGTCTGACATTATCTTGTTGAAAAATGCAGGGTCTTCCCTGAAAGAGATGACTAGATGTTGTTCTAGAACCTGAATATATTGTTCTGCATTGATGGTGCCTTTCCAGACAGGCAAGCTGCCCATGCCACACGCACTCATGCAACCCCATACCATCAGAGATGCAGGCTTCTGAACTGAGCGTTGATAACAACTTGGGTTGTCCTTGTCCTCTTTGGTCCGGATGACATGGCGTCCCACATTTCCAACAAGAACTTCGAATCGTGACTCGTCTGACCACAGAACAGTCTTCCATTTTGCCACACTCCATTTTAAATGATCCCTGGCCCAATGAAAACGCCTGTGCTTGTGGATCTTGCTTAGAAATGGCTTCTTCTTTGCACTGTAGAGTTTCAGCTGGCGACGGCGGATGGCACGGTGGATTGTGTTCACTGACGATGGTTTCTGGAAGTATTCCTGAGCCCATTCTGTGATTTCCTTTACAGTAGCATTCCTGTTTGTGGTGCAGTGTCGTTTAAGGGCCCGGAGATCACGGGCATCCAGTATGGTTTTACGCCCTTGACCCTTACGCACAGAGATTGTTCCAGATTCTCTGAATCTTCGGATGATATTATGCACGTTTGATGATGATGATAACTGCAAAGTCTTTGCAATTTTTCGCTGGGTAACACCTTTCTGATATTGCTCCACTATCTTTCTGTGCAACATTGTGGGAATTGGTGATCCTCTACCCATCTTGGCTTCTGAGAGACACTGCCACTCTGAGAAGCTCTTTTTATACCCAATCATGTTGCCAATTAACCTAATTACTGTTAATTGGTCTTCCAGCTCTTCGTTATGCTCAAATTTACTTTTTCCAGCCTCTTATTGCTACTTGTCCCAACTTTTGGGACACCGTGAAATTTGGAATCAACATATTTTTCCTTTAAAATTATACATTTTCTCGGATTAAACTTTTGATCTGTCATCTATGTTCTATTCTGAATAAAATACTGACATTTGCCATCTCCACACATCATTGCATTCAGTTTTTATTCACAATTCGTTTAGTGTCCCAACTTTTTTGGAATCCGGTTTGTAATTAACTTTTTCCTTTCCTAACTTTCAGAGTAACTTCACCCACCTTTTTCTTTTTCTTGTCCTTCTTTTTCTTTTTACGCTCAGGATCATCGTCTCTCTTTTTCTTCTTCTTCTTGGGGTCGGAGTCTGACGGTGTTTCTGCTCAAGGGAAAAAGGAGGACAATAAATGTACTTGTCTGTAATGTACTGTTCAAGTCAAACCGGGACTTTTGATTGTACAGAATAACAGAACTTAGTTCTGAGAGTAAAAACTCCTTTTATTTCTCTATATCATCCCCTGCTACACTAATGCATTAATCTCAGTGTTTCATTGAGTGTGCTCATGAGGCACCTAAAAATACATCATTCACAGACGTATAGCCTTCTTTAAAATGTCTGCAAAATGAAAATGCTTTAATTCGGCTAAGAGTCTCACCACCGTACCGAGTTCTGTAAACTTTAATCGTATTTTCCTGAAAGATTTCATTCCAAGACTTGGCTTGACTTATTTAATCATTTAATGGTTTAAGGTTTAAATGATGATTCAAATATTTATTTGCTTTAAACAATTTGTACAACCTGAAAAATCACCCTAAAATAAATGTGTTACAAAAACAGGAAATATTTTTAACACGCAAGTATTTCTAAAACATTCCTGAATGTCGTACTTAGTCACGTGATTAAGACTCGTTATAAAATCTGAGTTAGAAATATGGGCAATGCAGACTTTAAGAAAAGAGAGAGCGATGCAGTTTGAAAGACGGCCATCGTGTAATTTTTATGGCATTCATTTAACGCATAGACTTAGTTAGTTTTATGCAAGCGTGTGTATCTGCGTGTGTGTCACCTGGAGGTATGGGATCCTGAGGTCGATGATGTCTGTGTTTATGTTTGCTTTTCTTCTTCGGGGGTTGGATGTGCATCAGTCTGTACTGCTCTGGGAGCTAAAAGACAAACAGAAAGATTGGAGTACGGACTGAAGCTGTGATCTGTTTGTGTTTTATTGTGCAGAAGTGTGTGTGTGTGTGTGTGTGTGTGTGTGTGTGTGTGTGTGTGTGTGTGTGTGTGTGTGTGTGTGTGTGTGTGTGGTTCATGTACCGGTCCAGTGTGTAGTCTGAATCCTGTCAGCAGTGCTCCAGTTATTGGGCTGAAAGAGTTTCCACACACTGGAGGTTTCTCTATAAGGGATCGCAACGAACTTCCATCCTGAACTCCTGGACTGTCTATCATACCTAAAAACAGACAATAACAAAACATTCAAGATTATTCTTTTTTCAATGTATTAATTTTTTTAATGGATGTAGATGTATGGCTGCCCGCTTTGCATGCTGTATTACGTAATAGTTAAACTACGAGGGCGAGTCATAAATTATCCGCACTCTGGCTGTAGAATGTATTCTAACTTTTAAAAAATATAAACATCATCTTTCGACTTTGCTTTTCTATACTCGCTTGTCCATCAACAAGCTTTCGTATTCCCTCATTAAAATTTTTTTTAGTCTGAGCTGCGAGCCACAAATGCACCGCTGTCCTCACGTCTTTATCAGGAATTAATCTCCGTCCTCGTAGGGCTGCTTTCAGGAGTGCACACAGATGGAGAGAGATCATGACTATAGTGAGGATGCTTTAACACCTCAAAACGAATTCGACAGTGTAGGCGGAAGTGCATCAAGCATGCGAGATCACAACGGCCTCGGATAGCAGTTTAATCATATAATAATACATTTAGGCTTCAGCTTTTCAATAAGCATTTCACTGTTGATTGTTGAACTTTTTTCCTGATAATGGTCCAATACTGGGCTTTGAGAATCCCAGAAAACTGTAAGCATGAATGAATTTCCCAGCTGATGGTTGACTTTTGAACTTTTTCTCGGTCGGCGATTGAGGATATTTCCGTTCCAAACTCTGCCTTTTACTCTCAGGCTCGTAGTGATGAATCCATGTCTCGTCATCAGTAATGATTCTCTTTAAGAAACTTTCACCTTCCTTAGAGCATCGCTCCAAATTGTGTTTGCAGATAGACAACCGCTTCAGTTTAGGCTCTTCTGTGAGGTGTTTCGGCACCAGGTACACCCTCAGACCACAAAAAAAAAATCGCTGCACTTCTTTCAATTAAATCACAAGTGTGGCATCTATTTCTGAGGCATCGCAGTTACAAATGAACTGATGTAACACGTTCACACCTGCACAGCCATGAGTGGGGAGACAGTAGACAGTCACAGTAAATATAACTGGAGTGCTGATCATTTTTGACTCATCCTTGCATTACAGCATATCTATCTATCTATCTATCTATCTATACACACCCAGACATCAGGGTACTTTTCCTGCTCTTGTTCACCTCACCTGGTAGTTCAGGTAAGAAGTTGCTGAGTTTCTCCTTCACCTTCTTGCCACAGAACTTGTTGTACGCATGCTCCAGATTGTAGTGTGTGATCAGGTTAGTGTTCCCCGTTAATTCGTTTCCAACTGATTAAAATAAACACAAACAACGTTACACAATGATAGATTTAAAAAAAAAAAAAACATTCTTATGTAGTACTGAAGAATGGAATACACCAGGACGTTTAGCATTAGCTTTACCAGGCAGTTCTCGCAGTAGGTAGAACGGTTCATTGATGACTCCAGGTTTTCGCCCAGTAGGCCCATCATCCCCGAGCTGTCCTGAGAGCGGAGGCGGCACCGGGGCTGCGCTCTGCGGGTGCGGAGGTGCAGGTTTTCCCGGTCCGAAACCCAAAGCCGCGGAACTCGGGGGTGCCTGGGCGTCGTTTTGGCTAAATAGAGTTGAAAACATTTCTGTCATGATTTAAATAAAAAATAAAGGTTATTTAGATGTAATAAATATACTTTAAGGTAACGCTAAAACCCGGTTTGTATTATCAAATACTCTTTCAGTGCACGTTATCAACACGGGCGGTACCGTAATAACTGAAATACAAGTACATCCGATATGTCAGGATGTCCATCTACCGTAATTCACATAGAGTTAAGGCATTGTGAAAGCTAAGTTTAAATAATTCAAACATTTAAGTTCAACCTTTATTCGTCACATATTCATTACTGCACAGTGGAATTCTTTATTCCTCGCATGTCCCAGCTTCTTGTTAGTGGGGCTGGGGTCAGACCACAGGGTCAGGCACTATATGGCGCCCCAAAAAGCAAGGGCCCTGCTCAAGGGCCAAACAGCGGAAACCTGGGGCTTGGAACGCTGACCATCCGAACAGTAACTCAGCCTTTACTCACTACAATAAAAAATACATGTATTGGTCTGACTGACAGAGCACCAAAATATCCAGGATGGGGCTTACCAACCTTTGAAACAAACTTTTTTTTTTTTTTTTTTTTTTGCAAAACTCCTCTCTGAAAAGAAATGCAGATAACATTTTCTGCCTGCAGCTGCCTTAAACACGACAAACCCACACTGACTAACTCCCTAATGTTACTTGCATGCTCATAGATCTCTTACATTAATGCATTCTCCACACGGTACTCTATTTTTGTACTGTATATATTTATTTTTGTCACATGCTGATTTCATATAATAATTAAATGATGGTTTCATTTATTAAGGAAAGAAAAAAGCTGTCCAAACCTACCTGGTCCTATGTAAAAAAAGTAATTCTTCCCCATGCTAAATAATTAGTGGGTCAAAATTCCTTCACGATGATGTGAAAGACTCAATGCCAGTTACCGCAAATGCTTGATTGCAGGGTGGCACAATCAGTTATTACGTTTAGGGGCCATTACTTATTTACATGGGGCCAGGCTGGTTTGGACAGCTTTTAACAACTGCATTTTGTATTTACTTGGTTTATTGTTTCGTTCCCCGTACTTTTATATTTAGTATTAACATTTTGCACAACATTGCCAAGCCAAATTTAAAATTGCATGTTAAAATCTACTTGGGAATAAAAATACTGGTGACAATATTTAATTTTGATCATTTTATCTGTTTTGTCTTTTACTTATCACTATAGGTAATGTTCTGTTTGGTTTATCAGTTGATTCCCATGTGGAGCTTGTATTACTAATTGCATATTTTATATTAATATACTTATTTTACGAAACCCTGTAGTGTGTGGTTTGTCCTCTCAAGACTCCCCTTGCTAGTATCTAAAGAATGAAAAATAATATGTGAGAATCATCCTTATATGCTTCTCCAAGTTAATTTATTAAGTAAATGACATGATGTGTACATTACATAATAAGCAGGGCTGCGTTAAGTCTTTCCGGGTCCCTGAATAAACACCCCTCTTGGAGCTCCTGATGTTCAACAAGAAGACCAAAGTGGCCAAAGAGCTACAACCATAATAACGACACCACAAATTTCACGTTTCAACCACCAACTCTAGTCCTTCTTGTTAGTAATGTATATGCCTCATGTACACTTAAAACTGAAAGGAATTATGATGATGATAATAATAACAATAATAATAATATAAAAAAATAATACTTAACAGTGAATTCTAATTATAAAGTCAACACTCAAACAAGTTATATACAACGAGAAACTGATTTAATTGAACATATTTGGTTAAATAAAACAATACAAGTTAAGTTTAAAAAAAAAAGAATTAAAATTTTAAGTATGAGCGTTGATTTGGTCCACAGGAGCTCGGAGAAACTCAGAAATTTTCAGACTGACAAAGTGATGAGACAAACGATTCCAAATCAGCCACTGATGCCTGCAGGGAAAAAAACGTAGAAAGCCGCGTCAGATGTAGGAGAGAAAATTTTACTCTTGTAAGGTATTACAATAAAATAAATTTTATACAAATATAACATTTAACTTAAAGAACATCTATTTCATAAAGGATGCCCCGCTGGTAATTTACTATATTCTCTCATATAAACAATCACACTGATATCTTTAATTCAAGTAAAAATCATTGACATACAATCATACAATACACACACACACACACAAAGAGGTGATTGAGCTATATCTATTTTTATATTGAGATAAAAAAAAAAAAATAAATAAAATATATATATATTTTTTTTTTCCCCCCCTCGGTCACCTTCCACTCATCCACGGCTGTTGCTATGCGCTGTTCTGTGTGCGAGATAGTTTCTCGTCCAGACTGGACTCTCTGAGCCAGAGCTGCGTTCTCCTTCTGTAGCTTCCTCAGCTCTCTGCGCACATACTCCTCCTGCCCCTGGTGGTATGGGATCAACACACTGCACACATCCTGCTCAGGAATGCCACTAGGTCGCCTGCAAAACACAAAACAACGACGAGTTAGAGATAAAGGCCACGTGCAAGTTTTGTACATTCAAAACTACAACATACTGTAATAATTCACTTATACGAGGGTTATATTAAAGTTTCTGTTCGCCGTCCTGTATATCAGCGCATTCTGTTCGAGGCTACTGTCTCCCCAGTCACTTTTGTACAGGTGTGGCAAGCTGTGTTTAATGGTTTGCAGCGTTGTACAGTATATATAGAGGCAGTTGTCTATCAACGTGATTGATGTACGTCTTGTAAAGAAGACAATTATATTACTATGGACAGTTCAAAATACAGTTCAGATGCACAGCATCTGAGAAACAGTCGTTGGGAAGTCTGCCAGCTAGAGAAGGTAATGATTAATAATTAATAGATTAATTCTTATTGAGAATTAACTGATTAACTGTATATTAATACATTAGTCCAGGGGTCAAGGGACTGTGCATGGAGTTTGCATGTTCTCCTGGTGCTGTGTGGGTTTCCTTCGAGTACTCCGGTTTCCTCCCACAGTCCAGGGACATGCAGATAAGATTAACTGGTTTCCCCAAAATGCCCACAATGTGTATTTGTGTGCCCTGCCCTGGATTGGCACCCTGTCCAGGATGTACGCACCTTCATGCCCCAAGTCTCCTGGGATAGGCTCTAAGCCCCCGCGACTCTCAGCAGTATAAAAGATGAACGAACGCTCCGTAGCTCACATATCAATTATCTTAGGACACCACAAGAGGGCGTACTTGCACCTCAAAGTTTGAAAGGACAAGAAACAGGCAGAGTGCAAAGTGAAGCGTTGTTGTTGCCAGAGCGTATTTCTCTGTTAAATGAGTTTTTTATCATCTTTGGCCTTGGGATAGTAATAAATATTAGATATGTGCATACACTTAAAGTATAATTTCTAGGACTGATGGTATTATTTGGCCCTTGGGGTGTTTATATTCTTACGTTGTAATCTGGCAACCCAGACCAAGCACATAACTGTATTTAAGTGGTGTTGCCATGACCCTGACCCAAGTATATACTGTAAATCTACCATGCAGGTCCTGGTGTGTCTTTAGCCTGCTCTTCAAGTCTGTCCAACTCCTCCAGTTTCACCTGCAGGTCTCCTTCCTCTATCACTCTGTTTATGTCCTCCTGCACAAACACAACAGCTCTGGGTTATTTACACATTTAGTGAAATACTGCAACAGAAGAATGGTTTTGCAGATCTATATTGTGGCACGCAGCATCAGAACATCACAGCAGCACGTTACTAAGCAAATGTGTTTATGCCGTGTTACCTGGATGGCTTTCTGCAGATCGCTTATGAACTGTTTGTGGATGACTTCGGCCATCTGTGGATTCTGCTTGCACAGTGGATGGAAAGAGTGGGAGAACCTGTTGAAACTGGACCAACACACAGGAGGAGAGATTTATCTTAAATTTTTGTCAGTTTAATGTCAATAATATTAAACAATAGTATTAATATGTTATACAAACATATTGGCTTTGCTTATAGAAGGGTCGTTTTAGTGAGAAAGATGTGGTCTGCATAACTATTACTGAATCTAATTACTAACGTCTTGCAATTATCTTTCATTTAACAAAACGTTATTTTGGATTTGGATTTTTACAGAATCTAACATGCAGGAAGATGACAACTAGCATGGAACGATCACTAAACACTGGGTATAATAATTACTTTTTATACCTGCAAACCATCATCCTGGGTAATTATTATGCAATAAATAAATGCAGCTCGGCAGATCAGAAAGTTTCTTCTTTGTCTTTCGGCTGTTCCCACAGCAAATCATCAGCCTCCACCGAACCCTATCTTCTGCATCCTCTTCTCTCACACCAACTACCTTCATGTCCTCTCTCACTACATACATAAATCTCCTCTTTGGTCTTCCTCTAGACCTCCTGCCTGGCAGTTCCAACCTCAGCATCCTTCTACCAATATGCTCACACTCTCTCCTCTGAACATCTCCAAACCACCTCAACCTGGCCTCTCTGACTTTATCTCCAAAACATCAAACATGGGTTGTCGTTCTGATTAACTCATTCTTGATCCTATCCATCCTTGTCACTCCCAAAGAGAACCTCAACATCTTTAGCTCTGCTACCTCTAGCTCTGCCTCCTGTCTCCAAGCCGTAAAGCATTGCTGGTCTCACCACTGTCCTGTACACCTTTCCTTTCATTCTCGCTGATACTCTTTTATCGCACAACACATCTGACCCTTTTCTCCACCCATTCCAACCTGCCTGTACCCGCCTCTTCACCTCCTTTGAACACTCTCCGTTGCTCTGGACCGTTGACCCTAAGTACTTAAAGTCCTGCACCTTCTTTACCTCTGCTCCCTGTAGCATCATTGTTCCTCTTGGGTCCCTCTCATTCACACACATGTCTTGCTGCGGCTAACCTTCATTCCTCTGCTTTCCAGAGCGTACCTCCACCTCTCCAAATTTTCCTCCACCTGTTCCCTACTCTCGCTTCAAAGCACAATGTCATCTGCAAACATCATAGTCCATGGAGACTCCTGTCTAACCTCATCTATCATCCTGTCCATCACCAGAGCAAACAAAAAGGGTCTTAAAGCTGATCCTTGATGCATACCAGAAAGCAAGTCTGCTAATTCAATTTTACCCGGGGCGTTCAAGTCAAACTGGGACTTTTGATTGGGCAGAATTCTGAGGATTTGACATATTTGAAACAACAGGTTTATGTGATTACAATCAGTCTGATATTGTCACTATAGCAACAGCTCCTTTACAGGGACTTGTATGGGATGTTCACCAAGAAAAATGTAACCACGGATTATTAAAATGATTACAAGAACATCAGCAAAATGTTATTTGGACCATTGCGTATATGGAAATTCAGGCAGGAAGTAAAATAATAAATATGTTCTCAGAGAACCTTCCAAGAACAGAAAACAAACATTTACAGGAGAACCAAACATTGCTGTCTGTTTGAAAACACACACACACACACACACACACACACACACACACCACCACCACCACTGTCCATAAATAAAAGTTCAGACATCGTTTAAGTGTTTGTTGAAGGATTTTGAATTAAAGGATTTAAATGAACTGAGTTTTAATACAACTGAGTCATTTCAATGAGTCGACTTAATGAACCGAGTCCTTCTCCAAACGACTCTTCAGTGCTACAGCACAAATATTGCAGCTTTATAAAGTGAAACTTGGGTTTAAATACATCGTAAACGGCGTTGTTTAAGACCTGGTGAGTTTTAATCCGGACACTAGATGAGATTGGTCATGACATCACCTGGTGTCTGCTATGAGTCTCTGGAGGCTTTTCTCCATGACTTTGTTAAAGATTTTCAGTCTGCCCCGCCGCGCCTCACATGTAGCCGGTTTTCCCGCTCCGTCTCCGGTGACACCGGTCTGTTCCGGCCCGTCTTCACTCGTCTGACCCGAGTCTGTTAAACCCGGCTTGTTTGACTGACTCTGAGTGACGTCCTCCATCTTTTTCTCTCCCTGTGTTGACAATCTCATCCTCCCGCCAAGACCAGCAGCCCGACTACGGAAGCTGTAGGAGTTCACACGGTCTTTTTGTGCAACGCGTTTTCCTTAAAAAGTCTCTTTCCAAAGCTAACAAAGTATATACAGTACATTTAATTATACATGTAATGCAATATATTACACAGAATAAACATTAGATAAAAAAAACTAATTACATTACCAACTTTTAGGACATTATTTATTAACCATTTACCAGAGGTGGAAAGAGTAATAAAATTTTGTACTCAAGTACAAGTACTGTTACTTCAGTGAAATTTTACTTAAGTACAAGTAAAGTTACCATTATAAAAATCTACTCAAGTAAAAGTAAAAAGTAGCTCATTAAAAATTTACTCAGAGTAAAAGTTACAGAGTTACTTTATTAGCAGGGGTGGGATGAGGCATTCTAGCACAGTTCAAAAAAGATGAGCAGATATAAATCTCAAACTAGTTGTTTTTAACTGAAGGAACACCTTTGCATAATAAAACTGTTGTCTTTCTTGTGCTTGAAAATCAAAGTGGTCACTTAAATATGGTGTTACGTCCCAGTCTAGGGTCATACAGCAAAAGAATGGTTCAGGGTTCTATTTTAAACTGTATGGAGATGGTGGTATATGGCAGAAAGAACTAGATCCAATCATTAACTGATGAAATAATGAGGTTTGTATATACAAAAAACACACACACACACACACACACACACACACACACACACACACACGCACGCACACACACACAACAGGAGGAGGATCAGATTCAGGGTGGACCCAGGCCAAAATAATAAACAAAATGGTATTTATATTTAGTAGCTAGACTACCTGCAAAATACAGAAATAAATAAATAAAAAATACAGGTACCTTCCCAGACTCCCTAAACCAAAAACAGTGAAATTATCTACAAATATATACAAAGACCAACCAAACCAAAGGGACAAAGCAATAATCAAAGTCAATTGGAGGCAAAAAGTCAAAACCGGAATACAAAACCAAATATCAAAACGTCAAAATCACAACCTCTTTCATCTTTCCCGCGTCTCTCTCCGGTTTATCTATAGTCGCACTAGTCGATGACGTCACTCTTAGGGCGGAAGCGACCGTGTGGAAGGTCAGGAAGATGCCGATGTCAGAAAACCTGGAGTGGAGTCTGGAGCGGCGCGCGACCAGGACATGATACACACACTCGGCGCAACGGAGCATTTATAAAACATAATATTTTTATTATTTTATCATTTTCATTCATTTATTTTTTACTCAGTAGCGAATATGATTTAAAATGTAGCGAATTACAATACTTCAAACAAAACGTACTTAAGTAAAAGTAAAATTACAGATTTTGAAAACTACTTTAAAAAGTAGAAATACACAAAAAAGCTACTCAATTACAGTAACGCGAGTAAATATAAGTCGTTACTTTCCACCTCTGCCATTTACATTCACATCATCCAAATTCAGTTCCAGTTCCAGGGTGTGTAGAGTTTTAATGTTCTCCTCGTGCTTGGTCGGTTTCCTCCAGGTACTCAATTTTCCTCCCAAAGACATGCAGGTTAGGCTAATTGCTTTTTCAAAATTGCCCATAGTGTGTGTGTGTGTGTGTGTGTGCTCCCCGTGATCGTGAGTTGTACCCCGCATTGTGTCCTAAGTCTCCTGGGCCCGTATTCACAAAGCTTCTTAAGCCTAAAAGTTGCTCCTAGTGATGAAATTCTAAGAAAATTCTTAGAATTATGACATTTTCTTAGAATTTCCCCTTAAATTTAGGACAAAATCTTAGTAAAGATAAAAATGATTCACAAAATATCTTAACCCTAAAAACAGAGAGATGGAAGGAAGTAAAACAAGAAAATCAAATTGTACAGTAAAGCAATGTTTACTTTTAGCTTTACGTTCAGTGTTTGGAGAATATTTCTTCTTTCCGCCATTTTGTCCTTTTAAGGCTCCTCAAAGTCCTCCTCTCTACTCTTAACCATTTTTACCTTAGGAGCTGTTTTTAGGGTTAAGATATTTTGTGAATCATTTTATCATTACTAAGATTTAGTCCTAAATTTAAGGGGAAATTCTAAGAATATTTTTAGAATTTCATCACTAGGAGCAACTTTTAGAGTTAAGAAGCTTTGCGAATACGGGCCCCTGATCTCAAGGACGAAGATTCAGTTCTGATAAAGAAGTGAAAACACTGGTGCATTCGTGGCTCGCAGTTCAGCATTAAACATTTTTTAATGAGGAAATACGAATGATTGTTGTCCGATGGACAATCAAGGAGATTGTGTCAAAAAATGATGTACTTGCCTTTTCTTACGGTTAATTAAAATTGTCATAGAGTCAGAGTGCGGATCATTTTTAACTAGCCATTGTTCATATTTTTCACACTTTTGAACTCATTTCCATAGATTGTTGGTTGTGTAAAGCTGCTTTGTGTACATAAGGTACATAAAGGTTGGCAGATTGAGTACGAATTGTAATAAATGTAAGATTTTTCTTTCTTATTTTTTGGCAACATGTATGCCAGGTCTAGGAAGTAGCCTCACTTTCTTTTGGAGGAAATAAAAAGGTTTCATACCCAAGTGTGATATAGTCATTAGTCATATAGTTATTGACATTTTTTTCTGTAGAAGAATGATGACATTTGTGCTAATTACCAGAAATTTTATTTGAAAAGTTCTATCCTCATCTTCTTCCTGATCTTCCTCCTGTCTTCCACACACACACACACACACACACACACATTTGTCTTACTGTCCTTACCAGCCAAATGTCTCCTTAAGGTGTCAGATATTCTTGCCCATAAGGGGACATATGGTACCCACCAAGATATAAAAACCAAACACACACCACACACACCTGTTGCTGTCCTATTTCTGCTCACTCCTCTCTCTTCGGCCTTCTCCCTCCTTACACACACTTTCTCTCACTCCACAAACGTGTGTGAAAATGGGATTAATCACAGGCCTCTTTGCGTTTGTCTTCCACCTGCCACAGATTTATAAATGGCTCTTAAAGCCATATTACTTTTTGTCGTTTCTTCTATCTGTCGCTTTCCTTGCTGTGCGGAAATGTCCGGGTGTGTGTGAGCACTTACCCTCCCAGAGAGAAGACGGAGACTCCTGCAACTTTGACTGGGTCAGTTAAACATGCTTCGACTTACAGTTCACTAAATATATTTTCTCTTTTTTCCAGTGTGAAACGTAGAGTAATTGTTCCTTTTGCTCATATTCAGTTAAATGTAGTAGTATTTGTAATAGAAGTTTAAGAAAGTAGTTCACACAGTAATTGTGATCATATTGGAATATATTTGAGGTTTACAGGTGTTAATGTGAGTTGCTCAGTTATAATGGTGTTTATTGGGAGAAATAATTCTTACATTAGGGATGATGTTCAAGTTTTCAATCAGTATTTGAATGAGAAATTCAACGGAAAAATGTAATGGAAACAGTTAGTTAGTGATCTCTGAGATGTCACGCATGTTGGTAACTGTGACATTAGCATGACAACTTAAACTCATTACGATGGTTGTTCAGTTTTAATGCATCCATAAATTCATAAATCTGCATAATATTTTAATTCTTCATTGTGTTCCAGAGAGAGATAGAGATCCTGATGTTCCTCAGTGCTATTGTCATGATGAAGAACCGCAGAGCAAGTGAGTGGCTGTCTTGGAGTCTTCTTCCCGTTACACACAAACACACTGCATATATTGTTTATTCATAATTCAGTTTCAGTGGTTCCCACCCCTGGTCCTGGAGGACACTTGCCCTGCACATTTTAGTGTTTTTCCGGCTCCGCCACGCCCATTTCTATTCAGAAAAGACTGTTAATTATCAGATTAGTTAAATCAGGTGTGCTGGGAGAAGAGAAATCACAAAAATGTACTGGGAGTTATTGCTACATCCTCCCATATAGTCCTGACCTTGCTCTAAGCTGTTTCTACATGTTAAAGGAGTTCCTGGGAGGCCTAAGCATTTCAGACATGAAACAGGCCGTCTGATCATGGCTCGGGCGTACTGAAAATTTTCTACCTCAATGGTATCCAACCACTAGTGAAACGCTGGGATAAGTGCATTAGTGTAGCAGGGGATTATATAGAGAAATAAAGGGATTTTTTTTTACTCTCATTACAGTGTTCTGTTCTTCTGTATATTCAAAAGTCCTGGTTTGACTTTGACGCCATTCGTAGTAACCCTAGGAACAGCTTAACCTTTCCTTCAAAAGGTTTTTACAAAATATTTCCAATAAAAAGAATTCTACATTTTTCCTTGTTTTAATACATTTTAATCTATTTATGATTAAACCTTTTATGATGAACATCCCATACAAGTCCTAGTGAAGGAGCTGTTGCTATAGAGACAATATCAGTGTAAGTGTATTCATATAAACCTGTTATTTCAAATATAGTTAGCACTATTGTCAGAATCTGACGAATCAATACCCTTTAACTAATTAGGTATCAAAATGCAAACAGGGTTGTGGAATTACCTTTAAGTGTAGATTTTCTTTACATTGTTTTTTTTGCTATTTCAGTAACACTGGAGCAGCATTTAGGAAATATTTTCCTCTTCAGTAAGGTTGCAAATGTCGTGCTGTTCTTCAGAGTGGACCTGAGATTTGGCCTCCTCTACATCACATTGTGTGTTGGTAAGAATCTTTATTATATTTTATTTTATTTTATTTTATTATATTATATCATGGCGGCACGGTGGTGTAGTGGTTAGCACTGTCGCCTTGCACCTCCAGGGTCTGGGTTCGATTCCCCGGCCAGGCTCGATTCCCGTCTCTGTGTGCATGGAGTTTGCATGTTCTCCCCGTGCTTGGTGGGTTTCCTCCGGGTTTCCCCCGGTTTCCTCCCACAGTCCAAAGATATGCAGGTTAGGCTAATTGGTGTTCCCAAAATTGACTGTAGTGTGTGATTGGGTGTGTGTGTGCGTATGTGTGTGTGCCCTGCGATGGATTGGCACCCTGTCCAGGGTGTACCCTGCCTCGTGCCCTAAGCCTCCTGGGATAGGCTCCAGGTCCCCACGACCCTGAATAGAGGATAAAGCGGTATAGAAGATGAACGAATATTATATTATATTATATAGGGCTGTGAAAAAGTTTTTGCCCCCTTCCTGATTTTTCTTTTTGCCTATTTGTCACACTTATATGATTGAGATTAACAAATACATTTGAATATTACTTTATTAAGATTTAAATTTTTTAAGATAACTAAGGTAAATACAAAATGCAAAGTGTGATTTTTGGAAAACCTGGTTAAATTTCACTTGCCACGCCCAGGCTTGATTACTGCCAGACTGGTTGAATCAAGAAATCACTTAAATAGAACCTGTATGACAAAGTGAAGCATGCTAAAAGATCTATAAAAAAAAAAAGCAAGACGATTTAAAGAAATGTAAGAATTGTGACAAATATGCAAAAAATAAACATCCAGGAATGGCACTCTATTCTATTCTATTCTATTCTATTCTATTCTATTCTATTTCCACATCCAACAGGTGTCATATACACAGGGCCAAAAATATAGACACAGACCATCATGCCTTTTTGTACAAAAATTTTTGTACTCTTATTTTTATAATAACCTCCACTTTTCTGAGAATGTTTTCCAACAGATCTTGCAGTGTGATGGTGGGGATTTGTGATCATTAAGAGCCTTAGTGAGGTCAGGTGCTGATGATAGATGAGGAGGCTTGGGGTGCAGTAGGTGTTCCAGTTCATCCCTATGGTGTTCAGTGTAGTTGAGGTCAGGGTTCTCTAAAGGACACTTTTAGAGTTCTTGCACTCCGACCTTGTCTTCAGGCCAGGGAGCTTGCTTTGTGCACAGCAGCATTGTCACGGTGGAACAGGTTTCGTTCTGTAATTTCCATTGTAGAGAAGAAAGACACTCAGTACAAGTGTGTGTTTCAAATTTTTATAGCAACAGTTCTTCCTTGGTTGGACATAATTCCTTATGGACATAATGTGTGTCATTCTTGCATAGAGACACGCCTTATTTATATAAGTAAGCTGTTATAAATGTGCTGATTTATATTATTTATCCGAGTCAGTCTTCTAATCTACAGTGTTCCTGATCACATGCAAACCGCCCATGTACATGGGTCCGGAGTACATCACATACTTCAATGACAAAACCATAGATGTGAGTATTGCATGAAAGACAATCATGATTAATTTACTGACATACATGTTTCGCTTTAGTTAAAATTTATTGTTATTTTATGATATTAGGAGGAAATGGAGAGGGACAGTCGAGTAACCTGGCTTGTCGAGTTCTACGCCAACTGGTCTTCAGAGTGTCAGTGTTTCGCACCTGTTTTTGCTGACCTCTCCCTGAAGTAAGGCCACACACAAGCACTCAAACAAAAACAATACTGTCTTTGCAGATGTATCATACATGTAAAATGCAGTTCTTTCTCAAATCTTGCAGGTATAACTGTGCGGGACTCAAATTTGGAAAAATAGACATAGGACAATATGCAGCTGCTGCTGAGAGGTGAACCACCATGACTTGCTCTATATTATATATAAACAGTGGTGTGATATGATGCGTCATATCTACATACAGTGGTGTGAAAAACTATTTGCCCCCTTCCTGATTTCTTATTCTTTTGCATGTTTGTCACACTTAAATGTTTCTGCTCATCAAAAACTGTTAACTATTAGTCAAAGATAACATAATTGAACACAAAATGCAGTTTTTAAATGAAGGTTTACATTATTAAGGGAGAAAAAAATCTCCAAATCTACATGGCCCTGTGTGAAAAAATGATTGCCCCCCTTGTTAAAAAATAACTTAACTGTGGTTTATCACACCTGAGTTCAATTTCTGTAGTCACCCCCAGGCCTGATTACTGCCACACCTGTTTCAATCAAGAAATCACTTAAATAGGAGCTACCTGACACAGAGAAGTAGACCAAAAGCACCTCAAAAGCTAGACATCATGCCAAGATCCAAAGAAATTCAGGAACAAATGAGAACAAAAGTAATTGAGATCTATCAGTCTGGTAAAGGTTATAAAGCCATTTCTAAAGCTTTGGGACTCCAGTGAACCACAGAGAGAGCCAATATCCACAAATGGCAAAAACATGGAACAGTGGTGAACCTTCCCAGGAGTGGCCGGCCGACCAAAATTACCCCAAGAGCGCAGAGACAACTCATCCGAGAGGCCACAAAAGACCCCAGGACAACATCTAAAGAACTGCAGGCCTCACTTGCCTCAATTAAGGTCAGTGTTCACGACTCCACCATAAGAAAGAGACTGGGCAAAAACGGCCTACATGGCAGATTTCCAAGGCGCAAACCACTTTTAAGCAAAAAGAACATTAAGGCTCGTCTCAATTTTGCTAAAAAAACATCTCAATGATTGCCAAGACTTTTGGGAAAATACCTTGTGGACCGACGAGACAAAATTTGAACTTTTTGGAAGGTGCGTGTCCCGTTACATCTGGCGTAAAAGTAACACAGCATTTCAGAAAAGAACATCATACCAACAGTAAAATATGGTGGTGGTAGTGTGATGGTCTGGGGTTGTTTTGCTGCTTCAGGACCTGGAAGGCTTGCTGTGATAAATGGAACCATGAATTCTACTGTCTACCAAAAAATCCTGAAGGAGAATGTCCGGCCATCTGTTCGTCAACTCAAGCTGAAGCGATCTTGGGTGCCGCAGCAGGACAATGACCCAAAACACACCAGCAAATCCACCTCTGAATGGCTGAAGAAAAACAAAATGAAGACTTTGGAGTGGCCTAGTCAAAGTCCTGATCTGAATCCTATTGAGATGTTGTGGCATGACCTTAAAAAGGCGGTTCATGCTAGAAAACCCTCAAATAAAGCTGAATTACAACAATTCTGCAAAGATGAGTGGGCCAAAATTCCTCCAGAGCGCTGTAAAAGACTCGTTGCAAGTTATCGCAAACGCTTGATTGCAGTTATTGCTGCTAAGGGTGGCCCAACCAGTTATTAGGTTCAGGGGGCAATTACTTTTTCACACAGGGCCATGTAGGTTTGGATTTTTTTTCTCCCTAAATAATAAAACCCCTCATTTAAAAACTACATTTTGTGTTTACTTGTGTTATCTTTGACTAATAGTTAAATGTGTTTGATGATCAGAAACATTTTGTGTGACAAACATGCAAAAGAATAAGAAATCAGGAGGGGGGCAAATAGTTTTTCACACCACTGTATAATACTACTAAGTGATCTATATGCTTCACAAATGGCAGAACACACCATTCCATTGTTTGTTCAGGTATAAAGTAAGTCCCTCACCGCTCTCCAAGCAACTGCCCTCTCTGCTGCTGCTGCAGGGCGGCCGGGAATTTATACGTCGCCCACAAGTGGACAAGAAAGGAAGGGCTGTGAGCTGGACCTTTACAGAGGTAAAAATGGGTATCAAGTAATAAGTTGTGTGAGCTGTGTGTGGAACTGGTCAAATATCATTCAAGAGCAGGAAGGATTGGTCAGAAATACTTTGGGAGGGGGTAAGATTGGTCAGAGCTGAACTCAGAGCGAGGGGGATTGGTCAGAATTCTTTTGAGAAAGGGCAGGATTGGTCAGAGCTGATTTGAGAAACAGCGGGATTTGGTCAGAGCTGATTCGGAAAACGAAGAAAATTGAACTGATTCGGGAAATGACAGGTTTTGGTCAGAACTGATTCAGGGAGGCGGGACTGATTCAAACTCTGAACTGATTTGGGGGAATGTGGGATTGGTCGGATCTGATTCGGAAAATTAAGAGAATTGGTCAGAACCGATTCAAGAGTGGGCAGAATTTGGACAGATCTGATTCGAGAAAACAAAGTAGGCGGGGTTGGTCAGAACAAAGGGAATTGGTTAGAAGTTATTCGGGAGATAGTGAGCTTGATCAGAACTGATTTGGGCGAAAACTCACTAGCATGTGACCTAGAAATGAATTGAAGCCTGCTATCTATAATGCTATATATAAACACTTAAGTGAATGTCCTCAGAGGAATCAAGCAAAAGGAGGTTTCTAGATCAAGGGTACACAGGTGCTTCCTACACACAAGTCTTTTCTGTTTTCTGATGTAGCTGCATAGATGCATGTAATTTTGCTCTTGCACGATTAATCTCATTTACACTAATTCATACAAAAACCAAAAGTTGGATAAAAAGGTACAGTATCTGACATTAACAAACATGCAGAAGGAACAAAAAAAATGAGATGTAAATGAATAAATCTTGCCCATTGTATCCACGGTTGGTCTTGAAAACCCATTTTTACGTTTTTTGTAGGAAAATATCATCCGCGAATTCAACTTGAACGAGATACTAGAGAAATGTAAAAAGCTCGGGAAGGGCCGGATTGAGAAGCTAGAAGAACTGGAGTCCCTTCCACAAGAGCATGCTGGTGAACATCAACCACCGATGGAGGATTCGGAGAGCAAAAAAGACAAATAAAAGCAGAATTATGGGAGACTGATGAGCAATTAAATAGCTGGTTTTGTACTTGTGGCCTCGCATCACCGCAGTCGAGGGTTCGATTCCTGCTGCGAGTCTGTGTGTGTGTGTGTAGTTTGCATGTTCTCCCCATGCTTGGTGGGTTTTCTCCGAGTTTTCTCCCACAGTCCAAAGACATGCAGATTAGGCTACAGTGCTGTGAAAAAATATTTGCCCCCTACTATTCAGTGCACCACTCCTGTTCAACTCACCACCGTTCCAAGTTTGCTGCATTTGTGGATAATTTGTGGAGTCCCAAAGCCTTAGAAATGTTTTGTTTGTTAACCCTTTCCAGACTGATACATGTAAATTACTGTTTCTCATTTTGTTCTTGAATTTCTTTTAATTGTGTTGCTTTTTTTTTTTTTTTTTAGATCTTTTTGTCAGACAGGTTCTACTTAAGTGATTTCTTGATGCAACAGGTCTGGCAGTAATCACTGCTAATCTGGGTGTCGCAAGTGAAAATTAACTCTGCTTTTGGAAAATCGCAGTTCATCAATGATTTTCACATAGAGTCAGATAGGTTTGGACATCTCATTAGCCTTAATAAAAGGAATCATCATTTAAAAACTGCATTTTTTATTTACTCTGGTTATCTTCGTGTACCATAAAAATTATTTTGATGATCTTAATAATTTCATTCATTCATCTTCTATACCGCTTTATCCTTCTATTCAGGGTCGCGGGGGGCCTGGAGCCTATCCCAGGAGGCTTAGGGCACAAGGCGGGGTACACCCTGGACAGGGTGCCAATCCATCGCAGGGCACACACACATACGCACATTCACACACTACGGTCAATTTAGGAACGCCAATTAGCCTAACCTGCATATCTTTGGACTGTGGGAGGAAACCGGAGTACCCGGAGGAAACCCACCAAGCACGGGGAGAACATGCAAACTCCATGCACACAGAGACGGGAATCGAGCCTGGCCGGGGAATCGAACCCAGACCCTGGAGGTGCAAGGCGACAGTGCTATCTTAATAATTTAAGAGTGAAAAACATGCAAAGAATTAATAATCAGCAAATAGTTTTTCACATCAGTGTATTGTTCTTAAATTGCCTATAGTGTGTGTGTGTGTGATGGATCGGCATCCTGCCCAGGATGTTCCCTATGCCCAAAGTCTCTTGGGATAGGCTTCAGGCTCTGTAAACAGGATAACCAATGTAGCAAATGAATGAATGAATAAGTTAGTATTGTTAATAAGAAGTTAATGTTAAGAATATAACTACTATTAAATTGTTATGGATTAAGAGCCGTGGAATAAAACACTCCAGGGTGAGACGTTTTAAAAAAATAAAGATTTCTGGTAGTGGCAATGTCAAGACTGCATCGTACCACCACTATAACGGCATGTAGAAACTCTTATAACATTACAAACCATCCCTTCAAATATACAAGTGAAAAAACTCAGTGAATTCACTCCATTCTGGAAAAGTTGTCTCAGTAAAACAGTAACAATTCAGTGCTGTAATATTCTTTATTGTTCTGTTGGAAATGTGTTGGCTCATGTGACCCAGTGTCACCTGCATTAAAGGAATACAGACAGGTAGGAGAAAAAAAGAAAAAAAAAAAACCTCCACCCCTTTAAACCTCATACTCGTGTCCTGTTAACGCGTGCAGGTAAATTACAGTTAAAAAGGCTTCATAAGGCCGTGGTGGAAATGACAAAAAAGTTATCAGTAAAAATACTTGTGTGTGTGTGTGTGTGTGTCACTGCATAAGCTCTTTTTACGTTACATGGACCGGTCCCTGGTCCTCAGACCTCGAAGCTGAACTTGAACGTGATGAGTACTTACTATCTTTTCACCCCTCACTCGTTCATTCAAACACACACTCACACACTTCTTAGCAGAGTCTCTGGAGAGTTTCAAAGCTGGAATGTGCTCTAGTAGAATAGTTGGAGACATCAAAAAATGTTTCTCTGCCATTTTCTCCATGCTCCTCCACACACACACATGCACACACACACAGCAATCAAAGCTCAAAGTGATAATGGTCAGAAAAATCTCATCATCCAGATCTGAACTGTAACCACCGTCTATAAAAAAAAAATTAAAATAAAATAAAATAAAGAACATGGCGTACAGAGAATTCAGCATGTACTACTAACACGAGACCAGAGCACTTCTCCTCTGGCCAATGCTTAAAAAAAAAAAAAAAAGGCTCCTTCCTGATTGATGGACAAAACAAAAGGAACCCTTGTCTCACACAAAATACGTACAGTGTCCACATTCTGTGCTATAATGATACAGACGTTACATTCACTCCATTTTGCCAAGTGTGCTGTCTGTCAAAAGCAGGTCCCTGACTACACTTGTCTCTTTGGCGGTGAACTTCTGACTGGCTGATGCAGCCGTCTATTACAATCCAACAAACAAACAAACAATAAAACCCCACACACACATTTAAAAAAAGGAAAAAGAAAACAACCAATAAACCCCCCTCCCCTCAAAAGCAGTGCCTACGTGCTACTATTATTGGCGCTTCTATCAAACATATTCAATAAATCTTACAATATACTGTATCAGTACCAGTATAAAATAATATTAGGAAAAAGAAACATTAAAAAATACAAGAAAAATTAAGGTCCGAGTACTGAGAGAAAAAAAAAAAAAGTTGTGTGATTTTTTTCTTTTTTAGTCAGTGAATAATCGTTCATACAGCAAGGTCGGCAACTCCAGCCTGGATGGAACGGCCTCTGTGGATCTTTCTTTAAATATGTTAAAAATAACAATAATAAAATATCATGGAGATTCGTGTTCTCTATCCAGGTTCTTTATTCTCTAATAAATCTTCTTTCAAAGATAAATGTATTTTTTTTTTTTTTTTGCATTTTTTCCCCTCCTGTGGATCTCTCGTACTGTGGATTTTTTTCTTCTTCTTCGTCTTACATGGATGATCTGCTCTCTGGTCGTCCTTGTGTCAGGCGACACGAGTCAATCCTGTGCGTCGTTTTAAAAAACAACGCACTTATACTGAAATCTCATAGGTAGTTCCTCCGACGCCGCTCACTTTCTTCACGCCACCGCCGGGTTTGTGCGCGTGGCTGCTGTGGTTGGTCAGTTTCTGCCTAGAGCTGGTTGCGCGAACGAGGGGGGGGGGGGGGGGAAACAACAACAAAAAAACGTAAGAGAAAGTCATGAGTAACGTAAATAAATAAATAAATAATTGTGTCAGATGTATGTTAGGAGTCCGGGCTGGGCGATACATTGTGCATTTATATATCGAATCATAATATTCAGCTACAGTGACTTTAATTAATGAATAAATTAATTAATTAAATGAATAAATAAATAAATAATTGCATGTCTTGAACTTCTCCACAGTTTGTAGTGAGCCTCAATCTGAAATGAAAATTTGATTTAAAGAAGGAGTCAGTGATTATAATCCAATAGGGACTTCCGGTTGAGCTTTGATGGAGTAGGACGTGAGTTTGGAAGCTCCCGCCGATTTCCATTACAATTGTTATTCCTTTGCGCTTTTTGGCCATAATTTTAGTCTTGTTTTATTTTGTAGTTAGTTGAGTTTAAAAAGTTTATTCGGGACTGTGTAAAATGGCAGCAAAAAATATAAAAACTCGCAGTACGATTCAAACACAACTGAGGCCTAGTTTGCAAACCGCGACCACATCCTCGAGTGAGCCGTCGTCACCTGTGAGGCCCCCCTCGAGCCAGGCTAATCCGGATATCGACGCTCTTAAAGTAGAGTTGTTGGCCTCGCTGAGGAAAGATATCGCCGAAATTTTTAAAAAAGAACTTCAGGATACTATCGGTGATGCTTTGTCTACTATTAAGTTCGACTTGCAAGCGGTGAAGACGCAGCTAGCGATAGATAAAGCCGCTAATGACGCTACCGTGTCCGAGCTAAAAGGTACGGTCAGGGAGATGGAGCACGCGCTTACTGTGTGCTCCGACGACATAGCCGAAATGAAAAACACTATCAAGTGCCTCACAGCTAATGTAGCCAAGCTGGAGAATAAATGTGAAGACTTGGAGTCTAGGACGCGGCGTAACAATGTTAGGATAGTGGGAGTACCGGAGGGGCCTAACACGTGCACTACTGCGGCCGTGGCCTCCTTGCTAAAGGAAGCATTTAATCTGGAGAAGGAGCCGCTTTTGGATCGTTCTCACAGGACCCTCCAACCCGCACCTAAGCCCGGCGACCGTCCACGAGCCATCGTGTGCAGGTTTCATTACCACACTGACTGCGTTGACATTTTACGACGCGCTAGAGAACGCCGGCAGATTAAAGTTGGAGACCAGACCATCTCAGTCTTTCCTGACTACACTGCCAAGATCGCACGTGCTCGGGCTGCATTTAATACGGTCAGGCAGCAGCTGCGTGGCATTGAGGGAGTTCGGTATGGCCTGTTTCATCCAGCGCGACTTCGCATCACACATAAGGGGGTTGAGAAGGACTTTGTTTCAGCGGAGGAAGCCAGTGTTTATGTTAAAACGTTGATTTCGGGTTGAGCCTCAATAGTCCTTCAGGTTGGTGCTGTAATGCTGCTAGGTGTTTACGGTTTCTTTAGGTTTAACGCTACCTGCGCATTGGGTTTTTTTTCTTCCTTTTTTTTAAAAAAAAGTATGTTGCGCTAGTTACTGTACGGTTTTTATTTTTGTATTTTCACTTTTATATATTAAGACTAAATCGTACATTATACTCTTGTACTTCGGATTAGTCCAGCACAATCTTTTCTAGGCTTATTGCAAATATTTGCACAGGACTTCCTTTTTTTGTGGTATTTTTACGTATTTTCGTTGTTTTGTTAGAATGTTCATCTTCTGAGGAAACAATATTTTGTACAGGGTTTTTTTTATATTTTTATATATATGTATATATAACGTGTTTGTTACACGCACGCTGTTATACAGTGTGAAGTCGGTGGGAGGTTTTTTTTTTCTCTCTCTCTTGTTTGTTTTTGTTTGGGCTCCGGTTAGTCCATTCACTTCAGTGGATAGTATGCTATTTTGGGGAACACTGCTGTCTCCTTTGTTTTTATATGGAGACTTTGGGTGTGTGTGTTTAGGGGTATTTTGGGGGGGAGGGTGTCCCGCTTCGGCTCTTTGGCATTTTGGTTGTTGTTTTTTTTTCTTTTTGAATGGTTAATGGTAATATAGATCCCAGCAATGCTGGGTCAGGCATGCCTCTTAGATTCATTAGTTGGAATGTCAGAGGTATGGGCAATCCTGTTAAGAGATCTAAGGTTTTCACACACTTGAAACGTTTACATTCTGATATAGCATTTTTACAGGAGACTCACCTTCGCAGTAAAGATCATTATAGGTTAAATTGCCCTTGGGTAGGTCAGGTCTTTCACTCAAACTTTAATTCGAAAGCTAGAGGAGTTGCCATTCTCATTAATAAGAAAGTTCAATTCTCTTCGACCAATGTTATCGCTGATAAGAATGGTAGATACATCATTGTTGCTGGTACACTAATGCAAAAAAAGGTTTTGTTGGTAAATGTATATGCTCCAAATTTTGATGATGCTGAATTTGCTAATAGACTGCTGAGTAACATCCCCTTCTTGAACACTCATTTGCTGATCCTCGGTGGAGATCTGAATTGTGTTTTTGATCCAATCTTGGATCGATCTAATCCTCGTAATCTGACTCCATCATCTATGTCTAAAATATTTTCAGATTTTATGAAACAGAACGATCTTATTGATCCATGGAGATTTCGCAACCCTTCAATCAAAGAATTTTCTTTTTTCTCCCAGGTGCATCATTCTTATTCCAGGATTGATTACTTTCTTATAGACAGAGCTCTTGATTTGTGTGTTACTTCTTCCGACTATTCTGGTATTGTAATATCTGATCATTCACCTCTGCTATTGGATATTCAGCTTTCTACCTATAAACGTAGCCCACCACTTTGGAGATTTAACTCTCTTCTTCTGGCAGATAAAGAATTTTGTGAATTTATTTCAAGTTCTATTGAGGAGTTCTTGTCCTTCAATCAAAATGATTCAGTTTCATATTCCTTGCTATGGGAGACACTTAAATGCTACCTGAGAGGTCAAATTATTTCTTATTCTGTTCTTGCTAATAAAAAGATTAATGCCAGGTTTAAAGAACTTACAGCTGCGATTAGTAACCTTGATCAATGTTATACACTGAACCCTTCTCCAGAATTACTGAAGCAGCGTCTTGATTTGCAAGCAGAATTCAATCTTATGTCAACTAAAGAGGCAGAGCGCTTGTTACTACGCAGTCGTGGCTCATATTATGAATATGGTGACAAGGCAAGTCGCTTGTTGGCACATCAGCTACGACGACAAGCCACTTCGCGTTTAATTCCTAGTATTAAAAACACTTATGACACTATTACTACAGATCCCTTGGAAATTAATTCTACCTTTAAAACATTTTACGCTTCGTTATACAAGTCAGAATTTCCTACGGACAAAGCTAAAATGAATAAATTTCTCCATAATCTTTCAAACCCTGTCATTGATACTAATATTGCCGGGCAATTGGACTCCCCATTTTCCGTTGAAGAAGTATAAAATGCTATTACAGCTATGCAGTCTAATAAAGCTCCAGGCCCTGATGGGTTTCCAATAGAATTTTATAAAACATTTATTGGTAAATTGGCACCATTGCTTTTATCTGTGTTTAATGAATCCTTGGAAAGGGGTTCATTACCACAAACTTTCACACAAGCCACTATAGCGCTCCTTCTCAAAAATGACAAAGATCCAACCTCCTGTGGTTCCTACAGGCCATTATCTCTGCTTAATGCCGATGCAAAGGTGTTGGCTAAAGTAATTGCATCTCGCCTAGAGGATGTGCTTCCTTGTATTATATCTGAAGAGCAAAATGGCTTCATAAAGGGACGTCAATTGTTTTTTAATACCCGTACACTCTTTAATGTTATTTACTCAAAGCATTTATCTGAACTTCCTGAACTTGTGATTTCTTTAGATGCTGAAAAGGCTTTCGATAGAGTGGAGTGGGAGTACTTGTTTGCAGTTTTAAAGAAATTCGGATTTGGCGATAAATTTATTTTGTGGATTCGGCTTCTTTATTCGTCCCCTAAAGCCAGTGTACATACTAATGATGTTTATTCAGATTATTTTGATCTGGGTCGCGGATGTCGTCAAGGTTGCCCCTTGTCACCTTTACTCTTTGCCATCGCCATCGAGCCTCTGTCAATCACATTGAGATCTTCCTCCGTATTCAAGGGAATCTTCCGTAATGGAATTGAACATAAATTATCATTGTATGCAGATGATTTGTTATTATATATAACTGATCCTGCACTCTCCATCCCGGCTGTTTTAGGTATTCTGGAGAATTTCAGCTCATTTTCAGGTTATAAATTAAATTTGGGGAAAAGTGAGTGTTTTCCCATTAATACGTCAGCATGTCATCTTCAACAGTCCGATCTACCCTTTCATCTTAGTCCATCGGGCTTTAAATACTTGGGGATTAATGTGACTCGTTCTCTATCTGGCCTTAAATCAGCTAATTTTACTCCCCTTATATCAAGGATCACATCTGATATTCAAAGATGGGGTAATCTCCCCCTTTCATTAATCGGTAAGATTAATGTAGTAAAAATGAATATCTTACCAAAATTTTTATTCTTATTTCAGTCGATTCCCTTATTTTTGCCAAAACATTTTTTTGTCTCACTGGACAAAATTATTGGTTCTTTCATTTGGGGAGGGAAGCCACCTAGGGTTCGTAAAACTATACTGCAGAGATGCAGATTTAGTGGAGGACTTGCATTACCTAATTTTCTGGCTTACTACTGGGCTGCTCACATTCATAAACTTTGCTACTGGTTAAAATCTTCTGGATCCTCTTGGTGTAAATTGGAGCTATCATCCTGTAAGGGATCTTCTATACCGGCTCTGCTCTATTCCTCTTTACCCATAAAACCCTCTCTGTATACTGATAATCAGGTGGTTCTTAACACACTCAAGATCTGGTTCCAGTTTAGACGGCACTTTAAATTTGTAATGGCATCTTCCTCAGGTCCTCTTAAAGATAACCATTTGTTTCCCCCATCACTCCTGGACTCGTCGTTCTCAGTGTGGTGTGACAAGGGTATAAAACAATTTAAATATTTATATGTGGACGGTGTCTTCGATAGTTTTGCCAATTTGTCATCTCGTTATGGTCTCCCCACTACCCATCTGTTTCGCTATTTTCAAATTCGAAATTTTGTTGCCAAGCGTTTCCCTAATTTCCCCTCTTTACCTCCAGAACAGCAGTGGGAAACTATGCTATCATTTATTCCTCATCATAGAGGAACCATTTCGAAACTCTATGATACTATCCTGTCTCTTAGTAACCACTCAAATGTTAAGCTTAAGTGTACATGGGAAGGGGAACTAGGAATTCAAATACGGGAGGAGTCCTGGGAACAGGCTATAGCAAGGGTACGGTCTTCCACCTCATGTGCTCGTCTTGGACTTATTCAATTTAAGGTCATACACAGGGCACATTTTTCTAAGTCTAGACTTTCAGAAATGTATCCGGAAGTGGAAAACAAATGTGATAAATGCCATGGCTCTCCTTGTCATCTTAGCCACATGTTTTTTCTGTGTCCTGAGCTGGAAGGTTTCTGGACAGGTTATTTTGCCATTATGTCCACTGTTCTTGGGGTAACTCTCCAACCTTGCCCTCTGATTGCTATATTTGGGATTCCTGATCGCTCACTTACACTTAATTCTACACAAAAGGATATCATAGCTTTCACATCCTTATTAGCAAGACGTCTATTGTTGTTGCATTGGAAGTCTGCTAAGTATCCTACTATCTCCCAGTGGCTTAAAGATGTCATGTTTTTTTTAAAACTTGAAAAAATTAAATATACGTTAAGAGGATGTACAGCCAAATTTTTCCACAATTGGCAACCATTTATTTCTTATTTTACTAGTCTAGAGGTATTGCCTGATTAAATGTATACCTGTTACTGATATTTATGTAATATGTTTGGTGGTTGTCTTGAGCCGTGTGGGGCGGGGAGGGGGGGGGGTGTTTTTTTTTTCTTTTTCTTCTTGTTTTTTTTTTTTTTGTTTTGTTTAGTTATTTGAGTGTTTTTGTTTAGTGTTTTTATGTGTGTGTATTTGTTTATTTAGAAAAATGAAAAGGTAAATTGGATTTCTGTAAATGCAAGTACTGTATTGTTTTCCCTTTTTTCAATAAAAAATATTTGCAAAAAAAAATAATCCAATAGACTTCTATATAGATATTCTTTAACCCTGGAAAACCCAGACCACCTTATCCTAATAGGAAATCTATCTATTTGGCTGAAATGATGATACAGACCCAGTGAACCCTAAAACAGGTGTTTTTTTTTTTTAATTAACCCTTTCCTACTACATGTAATGACATGGGTCATATATGACCCCTTGGGATATCCAGTATGTTTTACCAACTGGTAACTTTCAAATATATTTATTGATTTTAACTTTTCATCAATGACTATGCACATAAAATTTTGTTCTAAGGCAGGAACTAAAAACACTGGCATCAGCTTTTATATCACCAAATAAAAAGCACAGTAGCAGCCATGTTTGATGTGAAAAAAATCAGGTTAGTTCAGTCAGTTACCACTAAATGTCAGTGTTATGGGTTCACATAGGGGACACTGGGTTGTAATGCAAAAAGAAATCTTTACTTTGGTGTGTGGGTTGAATATGACGATGAAATAAAAGTCTGGGTCAAATATGACCCCATGGGTTCTCCAGGGTTAAATATGTTTTATGTGAGGGAAACAAAGAAAGTGAAATACTTTCGGCAACGGAGTAAGTATATCGTTCTGGAGACGAAAATCTGTACTGTGATACGAATTTTCTCATAGAAAATAATGTAAATGCAGATAATCTGTTCTAGCCAAACTAAAATATTTCCAATACTACCAATTTCCAGCACCATAATCATAGTTTTGCATTTATGAAAACAATCAAAAACATTTAGAAAAGACATGTAAATGTAAATATATGAAAAAACTTCACTTAACCTTATTTTATGAGTCCTCTTGGCACCGGTTGCTTTTTTAGCAATGATTTCTTTCTTAATTTCAACTGAAAGTGGCTTGGTTTTCTCCTTGCTACCGTACTTGCTCACTTTTTGGGACTCGTGGTGCTACAACTTAACTAAATCTTACACAAAATGCAAAAAACCCACCAAATAATTCAGACGACATCATATGAAAATCCTATATAATATTCATAAACTCGCTTGGCTTTCCATTGGCCGGCATTCGATTTAGTTCCATTGATTCGCAGAAAATACTTTGTATGCCAGTGTAGATTTCTTGCTAAACTTAAGGGAGGGAGCATTCGTCTCCACTGTATTTGTTTTCCACAATTTTTCTTTAGTATCACTGATTCCTTCTTTAAATAAAATTAAGCATCATCGCATAACAGAGCGTATAAATGAACAGAAGGGGAAGCTCAAGAAAAGTCAATGCTCACGCAGTTTCCTGCACTTTAGTCGTTAATGGTTTTAAATACTGAAATCTCCTTCAAGATAATAACTCATAATAGTAATAATAATAATTAAACAAACATAATTTTTTTTTTTTCCGAATTAAATGTCCTAATGTATTGCCTTTCCCCTTTTTTGCAACAGTGTGTATGATACATGCAGAGTGAAATTGAAGCATGCACGGTTTATCATAAACATTTACACACACACACACACATATATATACACTTATAGTGACACACAAACAGAATGAACAGAAAGAGACGAACCTTGGCACAGAGACAGAGTCATCCTTAACGGTCAGGAGAAGTGAGGAAGAGACAGGAGAGGGAAGACCAGAAAAGAGCAGGCGGATAAAAATAAAGGGGAATGATGGGACAAGAACACATGGCAGACACACACACACACACACACACACACACACATACACGCGCAAACCGGGAAGAGGCAGCAGAAGTGTAAAAGTAATATGCAGCAAGAAAGAGATCCCATTATTGGTTAAACAGACAGTCAGATAAAGAGGGAGATAAACCCAAACGTACAGAGCACCAAACCTCAGCAGGGTGACAGAACGTTGTTATTATTATTATTATTAAAGGAGAGACGATGTGTGTAGGGGAGGGATGGAGGGATGGAGGGAAGGAGGGACAGATAAATAGAACGGCGTCATCTGTGGGCGTTACTCACTTTGATGTGGAAGTCCCACCCCCTGTGTTATTTGAGCATTGCCGTAACTCTGCTCCGCCTGCGTAGGATACGGATTTGCCCATAGTCATGCTTCCTGGGGCGGGGCCCGGAGGTGGCGAACCCAAAGAGCGAGCGCGAGGAGACAGGGGCGGAGCTCGAGAAGGGGGTGGGCTTGTTGGGCGCAGGAAAGGTCTATTGGGAGAGGGTCTTAGGGGGGCAGGGCAGGCCTGGAGAGAACCCTCCCTCTGCTGAGCGGACAGGAACGGCGAGGTGTAACCCGTGAGGGCCGGAGGAGCCGCGGGAGTAGAACCGAGCGAGCGCGGGGGAGCCGGCCTGGGCGGAGACAGCTCGGGAGCAGCCGACTCGAACTCGGGACTCTCCGAGGGCGTCAGCAGACTGTCGTAGGACAGGCTGCCGTTCCGTGTCTGATTAGCCAAGCTTTTGTAGCTGGTGGAGGTCGTGCCTTCGGACAGCAGCGGCCCCAGTGCGTTGTGGGTCGTCTGAGCCGAGCGGATGCTGGAGGAGCACGAGGCCACCGCCGAGTGTAGGATCGTGTCAGTGAAGGAAGGATAAGACCGCCCCCCGAGAGCGGACGGCCCGCCCAGTCCCCCCGAGCCTGCTCTGCCTCCCTCCCCTCCCCCTCCTGGACGCCACCCGGAAATCCCCCGGCCCGCAAGGCTGGGCTCCGAGCGATAGCTGGCGTGGCCGGTGGTCAGGGGGACGGAGGGCGATTCTGTCACACTGTCCCCCCGATTCATCTGAGAGAAAGACACACAGAGGGACACAGTGTACCAAACGCTCCAAAACAGCAGCAGCAACACGGCGAAGGTTCAAAGATGACGCGAAACAAAAACTAATAATGGATTCTTAGTAGACACTAGAGGTAGTGGGCCATGGAAACGCATTTTAGTTATGGAACATATACAGGTGTGCTCGAAAGTTTGCATACCTTGGGAGACTTTGCAAGATGTGGACCACTAAAAATAAACAAATAAATAAAAAAACAGACTGAAGGCAAAACAAATGTATTTAAAATTTTTTATAGGACTCAAGTTCGTATGCATATATTACAAAAGTAACACATTAGAGTTCCCGGCTTACTTTTTTTTTGATGTAACGAGTAATCCAACGCGTTACGTCCACCATGTAAGTACTCGGTTATTAACTTATATTTTCTAAAATGTAATCCGTCATTCAGGCAATTTATGTAACCCGTGAGCCAGACAGCAGTCATTCCGTTAGTGTGTGTGAAAGTCATCCTACAAGCTCCGCCCCCTCCTCGGTTAATCCTGATGTTAGTAGTTAACAAAACAACATGCTTGAGGAATCACAGTTTTCATTTTCTGCAATGGAAAAGTGCTCGATTTAGTTACTTTTATCAGAAAGTAATGCTGGAATGTAACTGATTACTTGTTAATGACAGTAATTTTGTAACGTAATTAGTTACTTTAAAAAGTAACTAATATACATGATTATATGTAAGGTGCTTCTGGAGGAATGGTCAAAAATTCCCATAAACACACTCCTAAAGCTTGAGGAAAGTCCCAGAAGAATTGAAGCTGTTATAGCTGTTCATATGCATGTAAACGCAGGCGAGAGAACACTTTTGGCGATATAGTGTATTTTAGACCATAGGTTTAACCATTTCATTCGGGGTATGCAAACGTTTGAGCACAACTGCAAGAAAAGTAAGAAACAATTCATTTAAATTTGGCTTTTGTAATTAACCTGTTTATTAAATAATAAAAGTGTTTTTGTTTCACGTCGTGTTCACCAAAAGGGCGGGATAAGAGACAAAAAAAAAGCAGAACACAACCCTGAAGACCGAGAGAGACATGTTCATAGGACCCGGCACAGCAGGATGCAAATATAACCACAGAGCAAAACAACACAGCACACACACACACACACACACACACACACACACGCACACATACACACAGCTACACCTTTTCTACAACTCTGCTTCAGAATCATTAGAAAATAAGTAAAAGATTAAATATGAAAACATATTTTTGCACATCTGTAGGTATGTTGAATCCCGCTGCTCTTAACCAGCACGTGTGTGCGAGTTCACGGCTCACGCACGTCCTTACCTTGTGTGTGGAATGTGTGTGGTTTTTTCCTGGGCTGCTATAGGACGGCCGGTATTTATATAACGCCGGTGTGGGTGGAGCTTCACTCAGGAGACTGCTCTCTGATTGGAAGATAGCGAAACCATGAGGAAGGAAATAACACACATACATACAGTAAAAACTATGCTGAGATTTTTATTATGCACGTGTGTGGTTACAGTCCTGACCTTCATTGTGTGTGTGAGGCAGCCCTTGGTATCTGTGCTCTGGTTTCGGAGGTGGAGGTGCGTCAATGTCTGTAGACTGGCTTTCCATGGCTTCCAGACTGCTCTTAGACTAGAAAGCATACGGTTAATGCAGTTAACAAGACCTCTCTGATCAGGACCAGGTGCTGTGAGACACGGCAGTATTACAGCGAGTCCCCGACTTATGAACGAGTTCCGTTCCGGGAGCACATTCGTAAGTCGGATTCGTTCGTAAGTCAGACAAAGTGAGCCTTATACACCTTTGACAAAATAGATGAGGAGGGAGGATAATCCTAATTTCGGAAAATCCAATAGACAAATTGGTGTCCATTTAAGCGCACAGTAAACACCACGCAGCGTTGTCCCTTTAGCGGGTTCCCTTTAAATGAGGTCAGCTGACCCCACTGTGTCACCGGGATTCCCCTCACGATTTAAAGGCGCAGTCCCAACCTGTGTATTTTGTGTTTTTGTTCAACATTATACTCTTGCGAGACTGCGCCTTTAAATCACGAGGGGATTCCTGGCGACGCTGATCTTGCATAATTAAGATTATTCATTAACAGAGACCAAAATCACGATCGTGCCTAATGTGAAAACGCACTATGATAATAGACAGCATTAAAATACGAGGCATGTACTACACCTACACATTTGTGTTATCGTACGTCTGTGTGAATGTGTACCTGCTGGATCCCGTTGTCCAAGACTTTAGCGGCGAGCTGTGCTTCGGAAAGTTGAGGCCGCAGAAACGGAGGCTGAACCTGAAGGGTTTTGGACTGCTTCAACCTCCCTATGTACCTTCACACACACACACACACACACACACACAGATCAGGACTATGCTCTACTAGACAAAATAAAATACAGAAAAGTGTAGAAAGCTACAGAATATGTAAGTGTGAAAACCTTGGAGCTTGTGAGCTACAGAGCACATGAGACACATTTTTACAGCATCCATGTGTGAATGGGTTCACGCCCCCTCTGAACTTCCCTGTAACCTGAAAAGAGCGAAAGATTACTTTCAATATAAATATTAAATATAATACTTCTATCAACTCTCTTTCTCTCTCTCTCTCTCTCACACACACACACACACCTGTTCGTTTGTTGTTCTCCCTCTGGCTACCAGCACAATGTGGAAGCCGGTGAGTCCGGCTACTGGGACGAAGAACAGACCTGCGATGCACATCACTGCCATACTGAAGACCGTGTTAAGGATTTATAATAATAATAATCATTTATCATCACTACACGGAGGAAACAGAAACCTGTAGACGGACTTGTGCAGGAAGCTCATCTTTTGTATACATGTGTATAGATTACAGTCGACGCCCTCGCGAAACCGTGGTTCAGAGTTCAATCTTTTGTGGATTTTTCCTTTTTTTTGCGAAAAACATTCAATTCTCAATTTTGACAAAGCACAATAATTTTTTTTCATGGCAATATATTATTTTTCATGCGTTTTAACACTAAACTATTAAATACAATACAACTGACTCATTTTGTAACATAAATATTAACATAAATTCAGCTAAATTTCCATATAAAATATAATAGTGTATAAACGTTTTAGTACTGCAGAGAGAACACAAAGCAACTGTAGAGCAAAAAGAAAACAACAACCCGGTTTGTGATGGTGAATTATTATTTACTTTTGTATTTATCCTACTGTACTTATACCAGGGCTGCAACAACAAATCGACTAAAGCGATAAAAAATCGTTTACTAAAAGAGTTGGCAACGAATTTCATAATCGATTCATTGTGTCGCGCGATGCGGAGACATTTGATTTTTAAAATAGAACTTTAGTTGGGAGCGGAGTGAACACACTCATTCTCGCGCACTGATGCTAGCAGAGTTCAGCGCCTCATAGACAGGCCGGCGCAAAAAATAATAATAAGAAAAAACGAGAGCAGGTAGAGGAAAGATACACGGCGGAGGCAGTGAAATCCGTAATCGCCTTCCCTGCTGGGTCTTGGTGCGCGTCTCTTACTGGTATAATCAACTTGCATGTACGCGTGTACTGTTTACTACAATACTGTGACCACGTGTGTGTGTGTGTGTGTGTGTGTGTGTGTAAAACATATTTTATTTCGTGTCTGTATGCGTGTGTGTACAGCGCACGTGTAAAGCAAAAGCAAGTCTCATTAGAGAGGTTAAAGATCCATTTTCTCTCTCTGTTCAAGGCTCAGCCTGCTCTTTGCCTGCTCACACACAGACACACACACACTCTTTCTCTCTGCTCTACACTGAAACGCTGCTCTGTCACGATTCTTTCCAAAGGTAAAGTGCAGGTTAATTTGTTTTATTTTTACTTTACAGCACTGATTCTGTTAGTGTGTGTTTGAAAATTAAATACGAGCCGCTTCCGGAACGTATTATGCTCGTAATCCAAAGTTCCACTGTATATATTTGTAAGATGTAAAGCATAAATGTCGATGTTTTTTGTCTTAGTCCATTTTTATTTTATTTTATTATTATTATAATAGCTCAAGGAGCAGCATGTTTGTGTACTTTTTAAAGATTTTAGTTCTGTTTTTGAATGAAGGGCTGGAAATGAATGTTTTTCGTGTTTTTCATCCGATTCATCGATTAATCGGGGAAAATAATTATCGACAGATTAAGTGATAATTAAAATAATCGTTAGTTGCAGCCCTAACTTATACCAAAGAAACTTACACCTCTTGCATGAATTACAGTACATTTAAGGGGTAACATCGAGGGCACTGGTGGCTCAGTGGTAGGTGTTTCGCCTGCCATGCGGAATGCACGGGTTCGATTCCCAGCCAGTGTCCAAACGGGAGCAGCCGAAAGACCATCATCATCATTAAGGGGTAACATCTGTATTTTACAGTATACGGGTTTACCTTTACATCCTTTTTAAACGTTTTTTTTTTCCAAGAGTAATGTAATAAACTGAGTTTGAAGTTAAATTAAAGTGTTTTGTGGTCATATTTAGGGTTTAAACTATAAAAATAGGCGTTTATATGTATTCTTTTGACCACATCCAAAATGGAAGTTTTGGTAGGACTTCCAATGGTACGATCCTAAAGCAACGATTCCCGGTTGCTGCTTTAGGATCGTAACCCCCTTCCAACTTCGGGGGTCGACTGTATTATCTACGTATAAATGGAGAGTTTGGACTCGTCTGCACAGCCCAGCTAAAGGCTAACGAGCTACGATCGCACCGATTTGAATGAATTTGTGTAGTAGTTTATGCAAAACACCCACGAGAACGTGGCTTCTCTTTTGCAGTCTGTTTTCTCTCAAGGGTTTTTAAGCACATTGGCAAATTAAAGTTGTGTAAAGCTGCTTTGTGACAATGTTGATCGTCTACACAAATCTGCTACACAAATAAATTTAAGTTGAATCAAGGGAAATTTACAAACAGGCACGTTTCTACTGCAAAAAAAAAGAAACCCTCTTCGGCGCACTTTTCCTAAATTATAAAGGATACGTGACTCCGGAGTGTACTCTGTCCAGATGTTCGGTGTGATACAGGATGTACAGGAGGCTGAAGCCGAACACTCCCATTATGTGTGTCGTGAGAGACAAAAGGAACAGGAAGAAATAGCGGTAGTTCCGCCTCCCGATGCAGTTATTCACCCACGGGCAGTGATGGTCAAACTCCTGAAATCAGAAGAGATGTTAAAGAGAGATTCAAAACAAACATAGATAAATGTACGTACATAGGATGCAGAGAAAGCGTGTGTGTGTGTGTGTGTGTGTGAGTGTACCTCGACGCAGTTGTCACACACGGAGCAGTGCGAGCATCGCGGCGGTCTGTAAAAGCGGCACGTGGAACACCATTTCATGCGCACCTGAATTCCCCTCACCTCCACCGTCTTATAGAGAGGAGCCCGGAAATCGTCCTCCTTATCCTCATCCTCCTCCGCTGCACGGATATAAAGAAACAACCAAGAAACAGTGAATTTAATAAACTTAATTCATTCATTGAAAAAGTAAGAAAATCTGGTGGGTCTCCTGGGTGGGTGGGGGTGGGGGCATTTATTTTTGCTGGAATGGTTAAATGAGTATATGGCCGCTACGGATAGAGTGAAATTGTGCAGCATTTTCTTTAAATAATAAACAATTGTCAAATATCTGTTGTGTACGTGAAGCAAAATACTGACGTTATAGTGACAAAATAATCATCGAAATCGTAACAATCGTCTACGAGGTTGAGTCGAAAATATGATCCGCACTACGGTTATATTAAAACTGTATTAAAACATCTCATCAGGCAACCGTCTCTCCAGTCACTGCTGTGCAGGTGTGAAAGCAGTACATAAGTTCACTTTGCCCAAAAGAAGAGCAGCGTGCAGCGATCCTTTTTTTTTTCCTTTGGTCTGAGGGTGTGCCCGGTGCCATTATTTATCAAAGACTTTCTGTGCAGTACGCAGGAAGCGTTTGTGTACAAAATTTGGAGCGATACTCTGAAGAAGGTGAAAGTTTCATCCCTACGAGCCGGAATGTGATCGACAGAGGGACGGAAACATCAAGTTCAAAAGTCGACCATCAGCTGGAAATCAATGCATCATTGCTTTACAGTTTTCTGGGATTTTAATCTCAAGAACTTTGGTATTGTAACATTACCATGAAAAAAGGTTCAACAATCAACAGCGCTGGTTACAGCGAGACACTTATTGAAGAGCTGAAGCCTGAAGTTCGGATTAAACGCAGAGGACCGCTATCTAAGACGATGCACGTTCTCACGCTCTGCAAAAATGTGTTAAAGGATCGTCTCTGTAATCCTGATCACGCTCAGTTTCGCCGTACTAGGACGAAGATTCACATTTCGGATGAAGAAGTGAAAACAGCGGTGCCTTTGTGGCTCGCAGCTCAGCTTAAAAACATTTTTTTACGGAGGAAATACGAAAGCAAGAAGATTATGTAAAAAAATAAATAAACAAAAATAAAATTCTACAGCTTGTAGACATTTGATCTCATTCTACATCTGAGCAGTTGACAGTTAAGGGTCTTTATCAAGGACCAAACAGTGGCAACTTGGTGGTGCAGGGGTTTGAACCTAGAACCTTCTGATTAGCAGTCCAGTAACTCAATGTCTTTAACCAGGACGCGCTATGCGACTCTGTTGTAGATTAATTTTCCTATAGTTGCACACCCCCATATGTCTTATTCCATACTCAACACTTAATTCCAGAACGTTCTGATCTACATATTTCACAAACACATGAATGTTCACCTCTGGGGAAGATGCCCGGGTCCATAAATGTAGCCATGCAAAAGTTGGCCAGGGTGAAGAGGAAGACCACGGTGTTGTAGACGGGAATGGAAGAAGAGAAATGTTCAGCCAGCCAAGGACATCTACGACCAGAGAGAGAGAGAGAGAGAGAGAGAGGGGGACAGTGAGAATGGTAAAGACAATACGATCCCACTTTTTCCACAGACCGATGGAGACGTCAAAAGACTTACGTGAAGCAAAGGAAAAGCGTCGTGGCTCCGACGAGGAAAACTGTCGCTGCGGACACGGGCACATAGCGGCTGGGACGGAATCGCCGGGAAGGGGAGGGGTCTCCGAGAGCCCCACCCACACTGACACCCGCAGGCATTGGGGAGAAAACACAGAAAAAAAGCTAAAAGCGCATGCAGGGGGTCAGAGAACGAGCGCTCGCCGTCCGCTTGTGGAGGAGCTACGGGAGAAAAGTACGGTCATTGTAAAAAAAATAAAATAATAAAATGTTCTGGTGGAAAACAACGATGATAATACGCGCGTTATAAATTATATATCCAAATGTAAAAAGTAAAAAAATTTATAAAAAATAGCCTCGGAAATGACGAAACACTCTGATGAACACAGCGCAGGTGTTTGTGTGTGTGTGTGCTTATACATAAAAATACATTTATGATCTTGATCACGATAAAATAGATTTATAGTTTCGTCTGAAAAATATACATTTATATGGCTTGAAGGTGATACGATTTTGGCAGAAATGATGATGACAATAATAAAAAAAGAATAAAATCAAGTGAAAGCTCTTTTAGTGCAAATCGCTTCTAAGCCCTGTGTTTCAGCGATCGGAGAGGCTGAGGAGAAACAGCAGCAAACAAAGCAGTCACTGGTGCAAAACAGTACTCTTTCTCAAGAACAAGAAAGAGTGAGTGTCCATACGTTTCACAGGACACTCATAAAAACGCGCGAGTCAAACACGAGGTCACCCCCCACCGCCCCCGCCCCCTCCAAAGAAAAAAAATGGGAAAAAAAAAACAAAAAACAAACAGAAAGAAAGAAAACTCAATAAGGAACAATGGAGGGCTGCATGGAAATGATGAGTCAAAGCGAACAGGAAACGAAATCTGCCTCTTCTGGAGCAGGAGCCCCGGTGTCCCCCGCCGGGATGGTCCGTCTAATAAAAGATCGCAATTATGAAAATAATGAAGGATAAAAACAGCGCTCTTGTGATCTCCCGGCTCATACTTCTGAACCTAACTCATCCCAGGAGGAAGAAAACAGTCTCTCGTGTAGAAATCTCGCAAACTCGTCAGTATTTCCGAATCCATACGAAGATGCGAAGGTCTGGAGTCTTTCAGAGGGCTGGACGTCCGCACGTGACTCCCTCGTCTGCGTGCGTTTCCACCAGGGCGAGCGCACACGTCATAGTGCTCGTCTGAGTCCAAGAGCATTTTGGCTCTGTTTTGTAACCCATCAGGCCCCTTTGTTTTTGTTTCTTTTTTATTTTGTTTTACAGGAAACAAAAACCTATGGAGTTTTTTATGATGAACATTTCCTTTTTATTTGGAGTTTTCCCTCAGGTCCGACGTGCAGGTCACAGGTTCAACCTGTAAAAAAAAAAGAAAGAATACTACATGTTAACAACATTTATTATCACATGTACGGAATAAAAAGCCTGGCAGTGTGTTATAGTGACAATAATAATACAAAGCATGGAAACCTCTACCGTTTGGAGGTCATTTATTTAGCTACTATCTGCACCTGTGAATTTACCTGCACACTCATAAGCGTGTTTTTAAAAAAATGTACAGCGCCATCTGTTGAATTTTGGAATTAACTATATTTTTAAGAATTTTTACATTATTTACCGTAATGTGAACAGAATGAAGGCGTTTATTAAGCAGATTTTATAAATATATTAAGAATATTAGACCAACAACAACATTAAGAATATTTAAGATATTAAAAAAATGCACAGCACCATCTGTTGAAATTTGAGATTTTTTTCAAGGTCAATTTTTGTTTTTTATGATATACGGGTGTTTTACATATAAATTTCACAGTAGCTGATATGTTACCTCAAGCTCGGCCAAATACACCTGTGAATGAAAACCGGATTGAAATTCGTTCAGTAGTTTTAACGTGATGCGAACACAAACAAAGAGACACAAAAATTTCCAAAAACCATCTTGATGTGTTCCATCACTCATCTTATGACTTCCCTAAATTATTTTTTCCGCAAATATCTTCAATGTACAGACACGGCAACTTTACAGTTTTATTATATGTATAGATAGATAACACATTGTCCTAATATATGATCTACATCAGAAAGTAATACTAATAAAAATAATACTCTACATAATAATCTATTACATAAATTAGAGACAGCACTACTGTCACGGATGTCCAATCTACAAATGATGACTTAAGACCTACGGTATTTGTTCCTTCAAAATTTGGATTGATCGAACACACACACACACACACCAAATAAATAAATAAATAAATAAAAAACTTGTTGTACTGATGGTATTTAAACAGTAACCTAGGAACCCAGTGTAAGGATCTGTTCAATGACGGAAACCTTAAAGCACGTTTGTAAGTCGCTCAGGATAACAGCAGCTAAATGTATCAACACCTTCAACATTAAATTCAACAGTACGGTGCAATAATTAAACAAACTCCACTGTTTATTTGGTGCTCAAAAAAACTGTCGGAAGAATTTCGCAACTTATATGAGAAAGGCGCAGCCCTGTTGACCGTGAGTGTGTGTGTGTATATATATATACACACACACACAACATGTTGAAACCTGATTATTCGCCTCCTTCCTGCTGTCACATCAGAGAAAGGGTGTGACCATGAGACATCCTGAGACTGCAGTAATTTCATTCATCTTGATGTAGTGGCGCATTCCTTATCATCAGCTATATCGCTTATCAAACAAACCTTCAGCTTATACGGCTCATGTCATCTACTTGACACCGTCAGGGACGAACTGACTGTGGGTGACAACGACTGTTGCTAAGAGCGCTTTACAAATGAAATCAAATTGAATCGCGTTAAATAGTTTACTCAATGGAAGATTCCGCGCTATCCGCCCTCTTCTGCATACCTGAGATGTTAGCTAGTTTTGCTTTGATTATCAAGGAGAAAAGATCCGTCACCACTAATGACATAAAAAAAAAAGGAGTTCTTTAATCATGTCCGATCAGATCAGGGTAAAGTACGGGTATAACGTTACAAATGTTTGTACCGGACCGTTTGGTACAGGACGTTCACTTCAGTGTGTGCCGTGATCACAAGTTTATAAGAAACAAAAGACAGATATATGCTTTTCTGTAAAGTTCTTACAAGTTCAAGAAATTATGGCTGGTTTGCCCAAATATACAAGTTGTACAAGTTTCTAAAATAAGTTAATAATAAATTAAAAGAAATTTCATGTCTTTTTTTCTGGCTTCAACTAACGAAAAAAAACGTTCTGAAACGTGACTTCAAAAGGAATGGACGTACCAAAGCAGGACTTTTTTTGCTTCACATACCTAGTATAAAGCACAAACAAAGTTTCATCATCATTGTGTTTTGATTGTACACAAAGAAAGAAGTAAATCAACCCTCCCTGCTTTATGATGAAATGTCTACACTAAACTAACTATATTATGACCTCTTTTGGAAAATCCCCATTTTTATGCTGCACCTTGTTGGTCAATGAATCAATGGTTCAGTTTTCAATTTAGAATTGATTCAAGCTTAAAATTATTTAGCTTTAAAATGAATTAGTGTGTGTGTGCGCACGCGCGCGCTGCAATGGATTGGCGCCCTGTCCTGGATGTACCCCGTCTCATGACCAAGGGCTCCAGGACACTGCGACTCTGTACAGCAGGCATCATTAAATGACGGGCCGAGTCACAGTTCTATCCAACCTTTTCTGATATATGAGAATAATTAATATACCAGTAATCTAGTGTTTTTTTTTCCCCCCTCAAGGTGGATGTGGCTGAACATGTCACTCAACGAAGCCAACCAACGCAATAGTTCACAATAGTTTACCGTGTATGGAATGAAAGCGCAGCAGAAGGAAAGGAAAGTAGATTTCCGAGTAGATTAAAGTACGTTTATTCTTCCTGCTGGAAGTTTAAAACCAAATTGTTTCAAACGCACCAAAAACATGGCGATAATAAAAACAAGTAATTAAGAACCTCAAATTTGAAAACCTGCGCAGTTCGGGGGGTCTGCTGTGGCCACAAGACCAATAAATAATAATGAAATGCTATGGTAATTTTATAAAGACGGAAAGATAGAGGGCGAGAGAGACAGGAAGGGATCCTAACACAAGCATGAAATTCGTACCGCAGCTTGAACATTTTATTGACTGATCCTTACTTCTTAAATTTTAATTCAGTCCTCCTGTTGTACAGGAAAAAACAGTATAGAACATGAATGAATGAATGTATGAATGAATGAATAAGAGTTAAACACCTGTAAAAAATATTACAGGGCAGCAAAAAATATTTAGTCAATTGTGCAAGTTCTGCCACTTAAAAAGATGAGAGAGGTCTGTAATTTTTTATATAATAAATAAATACATTTCTTGCAAATAAATCTTTAAGAAAGCTACTGGATGAAATTAGAAACTGCCAAATTTACCTGAATCAAATTGGCAGGCTATTTATGGTTCATTACTCTACTTTAAACATGCCTAAGAGTTATTATATAAGAGTATATTTATATATACTCTTATATAAACTAAACTATACTTCTGTAAATGGTAGAAAAGAGCCTTTCAAAATTTCTAGCTCCGATGTCAGATGGACAATTAAATATAAATTTATATATAAATAAACAGATAACTCCATGATGGTTCCTGATTTTTATTTCTTTCTACATTGTAAAGGAATGCTAAAGGCATCTAAAAATACATTAATCTCCTTTGAACAGTTGATATTGAGATGTTTCTGCTACTTCTGCTCTGTAAAGACTTCATAACGCCTCTAATCTGAGGTGCTGTTAATTGGTCATTTTTCAAGCTAATAACTCTAAATGAACTTCTCGTCTGCAGCAGAGGTAGGTTTTGGTCTCGTCCTCCTGGGACGGCCTTCATGAGAGACAGTTTCATTATGGTGCTTGACGGATTTTGCAAATGCACTTGACAATACTGTTCTTGCAAGAACTGTTACAGAAAGGCCGACCTCTGTGTCTTAAAATAACAACTTACTGTTGTTTCTGTTGTTACGTAATTACCTAATTCCATATGTGTTGTTTTATAGTTTTGAAATCCCCAGTATTGTTGTAGAATGTAGAAAATAAATCACTAAACAAAAACAAAGAAATTTGCAAGTGACCCCAAACTTTTGAATGGCATATATATATATATATATATATATATATATACATTTTCCAATTGTTCCATCTGACAGCGGATCTAGAAATTTTGACAGCCGCTTTTCTACCATTTACAGAAGTACAGATTAAAACATTACTAAAACTTTACTTATCTGCTCAACCTGGACCTTCTGAAAGACGACATCATGCTGTCTGAGAAACTTATTACATCCCCAGTCAAGCTGCTGCTCTTAAGGAAAATCGACAATGTATATAAACAGCTAATTAAACACTTATTGAATATATATATATATATATATATATATATATATTTTTTTTTTTACACACTGTCACATATATACATTGTGTGTGTGTGTATTTGCTTCTTGCATGTCTGTGTATCTGTATGTGATAAAAGTGTGTATATGTAGTGTGTGTGTGTGAGAGAGAGAGAGACACGTCTCAGACAGTGAAAGTGAAATCAGGTTTGTTTCCACTTTAAGGAAATACTGAAGAACTGATCCTTTACTGTGACAAGTCGTAAAGAATGACCACGTTAATATAAGAATAATGAATAAAGGTTTAAATCTATGACTCGATGGTGTTTATAAACGCCTTTATGGTTCTGAAGTCCAGCGAGATAATCTTCATAAACAAATCCCCATAGTGCTGAAAACAAAGCTTCTCTTAAATTGAAAGCATTTACCAAACAATTAAATACTCGTACCGAGGTTATTGTGGATGTAAAATAAAACAATAAAATAAACTTCTCATAAACACACAAATAAAGAGAGAGAGAAAGAGAGCAAAAAGTTTGTCGGCTCATAGCGGCCCGTCGAACTAACAAGCTAACTGTTAGCTAGCGCGGACATTTCTGAGGAGAAATCCTGTGGAGAATTAAAAAAAAAACACGCAAGAAAATGTCTTAAATAATTAAAGTATTTATCTTACTGTCACGACGTGTCGAGCAGGTCTTTATTCTGAATGAAGTCTTTATATCGTAAGGTTTTTCACGCTAGGCCAGTGTTTATCTCTCTGCTAGCTAGTTGTGTTATTTTCTTAGCCAGCTAGTTTTAGCGACTGACTGACAGATGGAGGATTAAATCCTCTCCGGGTTTTTCATCCGTGTAGTAAAGCAGCTTAGGCTTGAGCATGATGTCTCTGAGGTGTTCTCTATACGTCAGCTCGGACGTTACGTGTAAACATAACGCGTGTTAAATATCAGGTTAGTCCCGAGAATTAGCCGGTTAGCTCAGGTTTCAGCGCGAGGAGAGAGAAACTTAGCGCTTCTCCTGAGCAGCCTGTCCGGCTCAATAAGCGTCATAAAGGGTTTATTAACTCACCTGTGTGCCGTGTGAGAGGGAACACAGGGGGAAAACACTCCAGTGTGTGTGTGTGTGTGTGAGAGAGATATGTGTCTCTCAAGCCCTCTCTCTCGGTCACTTCCCATCGGCTCAGGTGTGTAAACTTAACTCACACACACACACACACACACACACACACACACACACACACGCCCATCATGTTACAGAAACAAACACACACACACACACACACTGAGTGAATAAAATCCCAAATCCCTATAAGACAAACCAGCTTTTATTATTAAACACAACTCTGTTGTCACAGTTAAAGAGGTACAGAATCAGGTCTTTATTTATTATTTCACATAAAAAAACTGCAAAGTTCAACACCATTATGACAAACATTTGTTCCAGATACTTATAAAATAAAATATGTTCACATTTTTCCCCATGAAGTCCGAAAGGAACCGAAAGTGAGGGAAGAAAATAGGAAGAGGAAAACAGTGGGACAAGAAAGAAAGACAGAAAAAAAGAAAGAAAGAGACAGAAATAAAGTTTCAATAGAAAGAAAGAGGAAAGGTTAAAAATAGAAAAAAAAACAAGGGGGAAGAAAGAAAGAGAAATAAGGAAAATAAGAAAAAAAAGAATGATATAATTAAACAAGGAAATTGGAGAAAGAAAAAGGAAATAGAGAAAGAGAAAAAGCAGAAAGGTAAAATCACCTCTCAGAAAGCGAGAAATAATAATAATAATAATAATAAAAAAGAAGAATGAGAATTAACCAGAGCAGCATGGTGGCTTAATTGATAACTCGATTCCCGCCTCTGTAAGCATGGAGTTTACATGTTCTCCCTGTGCTTGGTGGGTTTCCTTCCACAGTTCAAAAGACATGCAGATTAGGCTAATTGGTGTTCGCAAATTGCCCTTAATGTGTGAACAAGTGTGTGAATGTGTGTATGCATGTGTGCCCTGTGTGCCAGTCCAGGGTGCACCCCGTCTCGTGCCCCAAGTCTCCTGGCATAGGCTCCAGGCCCCTGCAACCCTGTATACAGGATAAAGTGGTATAGATGATGAGCATGAGGGAATTAACCAAGGAATTGGGGAAGGAATGAAAAAAAGAAAGAAAGGAAAAGAAAATCTGATATTCTGGGGGGGGGGGGGGAAGAAGAAGAAAGAACTGAGGCAAAACCTTACAGGAACTGAAAGAAACTGGATGAAGAAATGAAATAAATGAGATGACAAGGTAAAAAAAAAAAAAAAAAAGAAAATTATGAAAGAAATAGGAGAGACAAAAAGGAGAGGGATTTAAAAAAAAGTAAGTTAAGTGAGAAAGAAAAGAAGGGTCAATAATGTGAGAACAAATGAACATGAAAAACTAAAGGGATGTACAAAAAAAAAAGAAAAAAAAAAAGAACTGAGACAGATGGAAAAAATGCAGCAAAAGCAGAACGAGCATGAGAGGAAAAAGAGCGAGAGAGACCAATAAAATGAGAGGAATAAAAATAAACCTGAGGAAGAGCAAACGATATGATGAGACATAAGTAACACAAGGACATGGTGAGATCTCCATCCGCTGATCATACTTCAGTTCATGTACAATCTCTCTCCATTTCCACATTCCTGTTTTTCCCCAGCATGTCCAACCCCTCTACGAGTCCACACACTACTCACGTTCATTTAAGGTCTATGAAGCGAATGTCCATGATGAGGAGCGTGTGGCGAGGCAGCGGCCTGGGTGCCGGAGCGAGTACAGTCATCACCTGAGCCTGAGTGTCCACGGCCGTAACCACGATGAAGCCGCAAACCGGACTCTCTAAAATCCCCCTGCTGCGGTTCTCTCCTCCCTCTATGTCGTCCTCCGCGCAGCTGACGCTCAGCACATGGTGGGTCAGATCCCGGCCCGGGCTCACGGGAACCAGCTTCAGCTGCGTGTCGTCCTGCGACATGCCCAGAGGCAGGCATGAGTCCGGAATGGAGGGCGCTCCGATCTTGTAGATGCGCACGTCCGAGAAGCGCACATCGAAAGCGTGCGGGTAGAACGTGGAGCCCCGGAAGCCATAGAAATACTCGCGGATCCTATCGTCGCGTGTCTCTCGTCTACAGTCCTTGGAGCGTTCCACTACGCCGCCAGACTTGGGTAGCAGCACTACGCGGACGAAGTGCGGCAGATCCCGTTTGAGCTCATTGTAAAGGCGTTCCTGATCGAGGACCAGCACCACGTCCACCTGGAATGCTGACGCGCAGTGGACCAGCGCCTGGTATCCTGAGCCTTTCACCCAGCCGCACGTATTGATGATGCAGCCTCCGACGCTGGCCTTCCGGTTCACCTCACAGCGCTGAGAGAACACCTCCGCCAGACAGGACGTCAGCTACATGTACACAGAGAGAGAGAGAGAGAGAGAGAGAGAGAGAGTATTTAGAGGGGTGAAATATTTAAGTTTTTTAAACTTTCATTTCAGTGTGCTACTACTAGATACATTAGAAAAGTAAAGCTATATGCTATAGAGAGGATGCAAGGGCTACATCCACTTCATTTATTATTTAGCAAATTTTTTACTAAAAGTTGCATGTAAGAAATGTTTTATGATTTATTTGCATTTAATAATGCCAAACAAAAAAGATCAAATACACAGACAGCTGGGAGCTGAGGTGTAAAGGATGAAAGGTATACGTGAGAGTTATTTTGGATCACTTTTATGGCAATTAAAGTATTATTATGATGATGATTCGACACCTTTCTACAGGGGCATGGGAATGTGGATTGGGAGATCAAGGCTCTTCTGCTATAGACATCACAGTGCTACCTGCATAACTCACTCATCTGCTGGCTTTATGTTCTGCTCACTTACTTACAATTACATATTATACCAATACATACAGTCAAGCCTGAAATTAGTCATACCCCTGACAAATTCTGACTTAAAGTTACTTTTATTCGACAAGCAAGTTGTTTTTTGACCGGAAATGACAAATGCTTCACCCAAAAGATAAGACGATGTACAAAAGGCATCATTGTGGAAAAAAAATATATTTCCCAGCTTTTATTTACATTTGAACAAAAAGTGGCATGTCCAAAATTATTCTTGTACATCGTCTTATTATCTTTTGGGAGAAGCCTGTGTCCGGTCAAAAAGAAAAAAAAAAAAAAAAAAAAACTTGCTGGTTGAATAAAAGTAACTTTAAGTCAGAATTTGCCTGGGGTATGACTAATTTCGGGCTTGACGATATGTCATGCTGTTCATAATTATTACTACCATAAATTCAACTGCACATCAACATTGCACTACATTTCAATTATTACTATTATTCACTTATGCCTTTTTTATTTTAATTAATATAAAAATTAGTATATACTTTTATACATACAATCTTACAAACAATATATCCTCCATCGACAGACTAGCCCAGATTATTTATTTATGGATTTTTTTTTTGTCATAATTAAATTATCAGTTGTCTAAATTAATGTTATGTTGGCTCACTTTGTTTACTTGTGATAATCTTTAATTATGCTCTCTATGATAATTTTAGACTTTGACCGGGTAAACAAGCACGAGGAGTTGTTTTTGTTAGAGCCTTATTTAAAAAAAAAAAAAAAAAAAAGGGGCACTTATTAAAGGGCGTGTGGTAGACTCTGTAAATGTAATACAAATACTTAAGCCATTTAAACTCTACATTTTATCCCAGATATCCGTCTTCACCTTGTTATAGAGCTTGATATTGGTCCCTGGGGTCGTGGAGCCGAAGTGGAAGACTAGAGGAGCCTGCACGGAGAAGCCTTCCTCGACATCTGCTGGACGCTCAATGTACAGCGCTGACATCGTCCCGGGGACGGATACCTGAAAATGTGAAACAGTACGAGACCGTTAGTTAAGTGGAAAAAATTTTGCTTTAGATGATCCATCAAGCTCTTGTCTTATTAAACTTTCATAATTGACTTCATAAATTATAAACCTCCTGGGTCATATTGTCTTACGCTGCTTTGGCCGACGTCCAGCTCTACGAGCGTGGGCCTCCTGCCCAGCCTCACCGCGTAGTTCAGCAGCAGACGACACACTGTGGACTTCCCCACGTCGGTGGGCCCCACCACCATGACCTAAACACAAATGCACAGAGTGACTAATAGAATCCTTGCCTGTAAGTATTAGGCGGAAGAATTATCTGTGAACGGTGACATACCCTCGGTCCTCTCTCATTGTCTCGCTCGGCCTGCCGTCTCATTTGCTCCAACGCAGCGTGTGTGTTAAGATACAACAGCATAGGGGTGTCTTTGGAGACATAAGCCACCTGCATAAACATAAAAGAGAGATAAAATATATCAAGTTACATACAGACAAACAGCTAGGTGAGTATAGTCCATCTCCATCACAGGACCTGAGGAAGATATGTGTGTGGTGCTTCTGAAAACAATAGCTTGTCACCATGATGGATAATAAGATGGATCCTAATGTTTATCCATTGTGTTTCCAATGTAGAACACAAAGTTTCTGCCTATGTTCAGGGCTATGACAGTCCGTATTTGCTCAAAGAAGGTTTTAGAGGCGACGGATGACAAAAACAAAATCTGTTACATTACCTTAAATGACAAGGTACATTTTTGTTACAGACTTAATTTTTGCTACAGTAAATTGGACGTTATCCCTGAAAAGGTTAGAATTAATTTGTTAATCTTTTTCACGGCAAAGAATTATATCTTAATGCATTGGAATAAGATATATCCCCTGACATTTGGCAATTTCACACAACAATTTAAACGACCAATGTTTAAATAAAACATTTTGGGAGCACTTTCAAGACCTGTTACAGCCCTAAAGACATTAATACTCTATACTGTACTTGCATTGTGGACTTATGTATCCGATATTGATGCCACTCTATCTATGCTCTTGCGTGCCTTCCTACTTTATCAGCTACGAATGTGTAGGTCAGAGGATTCAGTAGAATGAGATTTACGTGTGCTACACACAACAGAGATTTCGGAGGAGACTGACGGCACTGATGACGCTGCGTCTGAACAGGGATCAACTTCTGCCCTCAGGTACGACTGGCTTCCATAATGTGAAAACCAGAGCTATATTCAACAGTGAAAGAAAGAGCATTTCCGCACACACACACACACACACACACACACACACACAGTGTGATGAGAAGTCACAGGATTGGGACTAAACAGCTGTCTGGCCATAAGAAAATCACTTGTTAATCAGTCTCATCAGAAAAAAAGGCTTTAGTTTGTTAGGTGGCAAAAAGATTGGACTTTAGAGTGATGGAAAAAAGGTCATGTGGTCTGATTAGTTCAGACCGACCCTATTCCAGAGCTATGGGTGCATCAGGGTGAAAAGGGAAACACATGAAGCGATGCACCCGACATTCATAGTGTCAAAGAATGCTTCTGGGAGCATGAGGAATCATTTTTAACACAGCGTCTGCTGTAATAAAGGAGATCGAACGAAATCTTGTGTGTGACGACTTTCCAAGCATACATTAGCTACATACACTATATGGAAAAAATTTATTTGGCCAAACCTGGAATAATATTGTATCCAAATACAATATAGAGCTGGTCCGCCTTTTGCATCTACAACAACTTTCTCTTTTCTTGGAAAGATTTGAGAGTTTCTGTGGTAATTCGTGCCCATTCATTCTGTATTTATGAGGTCAAGCATTGATATTGGACAAGAAGGCCTGGCTCACAATCTCCTTGCCAGTTCATCCCACAGGTGCTCGATGTGGTTGAGGTCAGGGCTCTGTGTTCGGGCCAGTCAAGTTCTTCCACACACCGAACTAATCAAACCATGTGTTTAGATTTTATTAATCCCAAAGGGAAATTGTATCATTACAGCATCCAGTTCAGCTATTATACAAGTAAGGATCAAAAAAAAAAAAAAGGAAAAAAGGAAAAAAGGAAAGCAAAAACAAAATGAGGTAAAATCTATTTACATGTGCAAGATTGTATATACAGCCGGGAACGAAACTGTACACAAGGTGCACCAGCAAGTTGAAATAGTAATATAGAAAACTAGTACCCATCGATGATGGAAAGAAAGTTCATATAAATAATTAAAAGGTTAACGCTAAAAATGAGCTGATTTTTAATGTCATGTTGATTGGCTCTGCTGAGTGACACGTATAGGCACGCCCACCTCAAGAGAGAAAAAGCCCTATGCAGAATTCATCCAAAAAGTGCTGGAGTCGGCCATGGAACTGCTCATAACTTAACTTCTGCTCAACATTTTGATTTCATTTCTGACTTCAGGCAAATGCCCAACTACTGACGAAGTTTCATTACGTTTTGTCCAGACAGATGTGTCTGATGCTGTGACAAAATCTGGGTCTTCCAGTGTACGAGTCATAAATATATCGTTGAAAGAGTGAAAAACCTTTTATTGATATAGATGAAAGGATGAAATGAATGAAGGATGTGACCATAGTGCACGGAAGACTGAATGTATACGAGCTTGTTTATAGTGATGTCACACACACACAGAGAGAGAGAGAGAGAGAGAGAGAGAGAGAGAGAGAGACATCCCTGAGCAAAGTTATTGTAAAGTCTAACTTACAGTCCACCATCATCCTAAAAACTGTGTCTGTCCCAAGATGTGTTGTTTTGTTGAAACATTAAGATTACCCCTCACTGGGGGATAAGGGGCCTGATCGATTGATTCACACACCTGAATTCAGTAATTAACAGATTTGTCCATACAGTACAGTATATATAGTAAATGAGTAGTTTCCCCTGGACAGAGTGGTGAGCACGTGATCAACCCCCTACCTCGGTCTTGCCGCTGAGTGACAGGCTGCATCCCTGCCACGTGAACACGGCGATTTTTGAGCCAGGCCCGAATGTGTACTTCTTGTTCCGGTTCAACTCGGAGCCGAACACCTCGGCCAAACCGGTGAGGAGCTCGAGCTGGACGCGCTCTCCGGCCTCGACCTCAAACCGCAGCTCGATCTCCTTCTCCAGGTCAAAGCGGACGCCGCCGCTGGAACTCGCGACTTCATCACCGGCTTTCTCGGGCGTCTCCGCGCTCATACCTGCGAAAACCAAGGCGACGGAGACATCACGCTCAATTACACTGCACACACTTTTAATAAAGCTGACCTGCTCCATATCACTCACCATACATCTTTACGTTCAAAACACAACCACAAAAATGCTATCCGATATGTTCGTTAATATACAAGTTAACTGCCCTTAGATACGTTTTCCCGAAACGAAACTTTAAGAAAAAAAGTAAGCACGTTCACAGAGTTAGCCGTTAGCCATAATGCTACTACAAATCAATTTCATCGTTTTCTTTTTTTCCATCCTTTGCTATGACTCATCAGTCTCACTGTTAAAGTGTTGCACATCACGTGTGCGTTTAATTCAGGTGAATGAACTTACTTTTAAAGGAATAGAATCCCCAAAACGTGTCCTGTTTTCTTTTTTTTTTTTCAAATCACCCACCAGCGTGAAGGAAAGTCGGTCGCGTAATGATGACGAGGCAAGATGGCGTCGAGCAGGAGGCCACTTCCCTCCCTTCAGGGAAGCAAGCTTCAAGTTATCAAAAAAAAAAAGAAAAAAGAAAAGCGGAGGCAAAATAATAGAAAAACACAGGAATTTTATTTTTCATACACAAAGATGTTTACAAACTCACATTTAACACAACAAACGTACACTCTGTGGCCAAATGCTATATGTAGAGCACTGCAGGTTCCCCTTGATGTACAGTGATCAGCCATAATGTTTAGTAGGACCCTCTTTACGACATCATAACACACAGTGATGCACTGTGTTTTGACACCTTTCTATTACAACCAGCATTAGCATTTTCCTCAATTTTATCTACACTTGCGCTTCTATTGGATCCGACTACACAGGCCAGCCTTCATTCCCCATGTGTCCATCAGTGAGCCACAGCCATCTATTACCCTGTCGTCAGTTCATTGGTTTTTCCTTCTTTGGACCCCTTTTGGTATGTCCTGACCCCTGCAGCCCAGGAACATACCACAAGAGCTGCGGTTTTGGAGTTGCTCTGACCCAGTTCCCCTGCTATCACAATTTGGCCAAAGTCAAAGTCACTGAAATCCTTAAGCTTGTCCATTTCTTTCTGCTTCCAACACATCGACAATATCTCACCCACTTCCAACCACCATTGTAACCAGATATTGAAAATGGAGCTACTCTGAGAAGGGCCAAACTGTGACGGGTAGAGGACTGATTCAGATCAACTACAAAACTGCAGCTCTTGTGGGATATTCCCAGTCTGGAGTGGTCAGTACATACCAAAAATGATTGAAGGAAGAAAAACCAGTAAACTGGCATCAGTGTTATAGGTGGCAAAGGCTTACTGATGCACATGAGTTAAGACTGGCCCATGTAGACCAACTCAATAGAAGAGCTACAGTAGATCCAATTGAGGAAACTTAATACTCGTTCCAACAGGAAGGTGTCAGAACACACAGTGCATTACTGCTTTGGTGGCAAAGGGAGGGACCTATTTAATATTAGGCAGGTGGTCATAACTTTATGGCTGATTACTATAGTTTAACCAAGGTTGCAATGAAAGAACTAAACTGTACTGAACACCTTTGCAAAGACTAAACCCCAGACTTCATAACCAAACATCAGTGTCCGACCTCACTCATGCTCAAAAATCCTTTCCAAGTGAAGACTTGCGCAGAAAGACTGCTGGTTACCATAATAGTTGAGAAGGCATAAATCTCAAGCACATCTTCGTCTGGTGTCCACACACTTTTGGCTATATTGTGTACCATGAAATGAATGATGCACAAGTTTATGCAAACATCTGAAAAACTATAACCACGTTTGAAAAATATGAACACGGATATCAGTTTGTGAACTGTAACAAGTAAAGCAGAAGATCACAAGGGGAAAGCAATGATCCAGGGCAGGATGCCAAACAGGTCATCAGAGAACAGACTGGGAGTTATCCGTTTGGTCCATCCTCGTCATTATGCATCCAGGAAACCCAAGATGATGAACTGAAAATTGAGATAAAAAATATGTTTAAAGTATTGTTTTTTTAAATGTTTTAAAAACTGGATTGGATAAAATTCCTTACACACCTTTCCTTGCAATCTCTACTTGCTCTTCAGGGCATCCTCCAACGCAGTCACAACCTGAGCAGGCTCTGGAAACTTTAGTTTACGGGGAGGTCCTTTTTTAAGACCAGTCCACAACCCCACCTCTGTGGGCAGAAGAAGGGAGAAATGTGTCATTATAATGTGCCTTTACGTCCAAATAAAGCTGCCGTCATCTGACTGCTTGCATGTAAAACTCTGTGCTCAGATGTAAATATATTAAATTTTTTCAGAAAACTATACTGTACCTTTGGTCCCCTCAGTCAGAGTGATTTCAAAGCTGTTGCGTCGAGGCTTCTGGGGGTTTACCAGCACCTGCAGCTCAGGATGTGCAGCGAGGAGAGCCTCACGCACGGCATCCGCGTTCCGCCCGTACACACGTCAGCTTTTACTGAGAGAGCGCGATAGAAAACACCATTATACTAAAAATAAGACTTTGAACCTTTAAATTATTGCACGTTTTTTTTTTTTTTTTACATTTGTAAACACATACATTTCAAGTAAAATTTCTATGCTGAGACATGAGTTGTGTTCAGGTTTTAAAGGATGGAATGGAATTACCAACCCTGGGTAACTTTTCTGTAATCATATATTCTATATTTTACGAAAACTTTCTGATGCACAATATTCTAAATCGATCACTTCCAAACTAATACCAGTTGTTCAATTTGAATTATATTTGCTAAGCCAAATCAATCATTTCTGAAAGTATTTCTATGTTGTACACCAACCAGTGCTCGATGATGATTTTTTGGCCTTGATCCTCCTGTTTATCCTCCACATTTGGTTTATCCTGCTTTGCCACAGGCTCGGGTTCTACCTCTGCCTTACGTTTTGCTCCACGACCTGCACGCGCACACACACACACACACACACACACACACACACACACACACACACACACACACACACACAGTATGAAGGATATGGAGTTTGTTGTGTACTTTACACCAAGAGTATGAGTGAGATAGTCAGAATATTGGTAACTTACTAACTTTTTTTGGAGGCACTTATGATCATTAATGCACCCATCAACAACTTTATACATGCACTCAATTAGGTGTGAAATTATTACGTCTGCATCCAAAATTATGCCCAAATTAAGACAATGTCCTTAGGCCCCCTCTTTCCATTTTTCGTCTTTAGGCCAACATATACTACAAGAAGCATTTTAAGTCTACTAAGGGCATGATCACCCTTCTTGCATATTAGTGATTATGATTAACAATGGATCTTCAGCCTCACTCCTTTAAAAAAAAAAAAAAGTTTTGAAAGAATTTTTTAAGCAACATTCTTAAACTTCCTACATTTCCAGTAATCCAATTTGTCGACCAGTTGTGCCCTTTCCTTCATCTTCACCTTTAGTCCTTTATTTCATCCAGCTCCACAGGTTCAACATACAGATCAGCTTCCAAAGATTTACCTGGCATGCTAATACTCTAATCAACAAGCATCATCTTATAGACCATACTATACAATGACAGATAGATAGATATCGTGGACAGCTGATCATAGAACGTTAACAGATATACTACTGCACCGTCACTTTCAGTCTATAATTGCACCGTTTTATCCACTAGGCATCTCTGTACCATTTATAATTTATGTTCATCGCTGCACTACCATGTGTTCTACCCACATCTATCAGACAGACATTCATACACACACACGCGCGTATATCATGTTATTTGAGCATGTTGTCTTCTTGACATTATCTTCGTCTTCCCCACTGCATAAAAAAATGTTTGCACAGTATATTGTATACACACGCACACACCCCATATCCTTATAACCTCCTGCACCTTTTGCACTACAATGTTATTTATTGTAGATAGATATATAAATCTTATGCACTTCTGGTTACACGATAACTGCATATCATTGTCCTAATGCATGCACTTATGCATGCAAAATAAAGTTAAATCTAATCTAATCTGACTGTCATATAGCTTGCACTGCATTCTCAGGCTTAGAATTATGTTTTCACCTACTAACTTCTCATATAATCATAATAAAAGTCTTGCCGCCTTGGCCTGTTAGTCTCAAGCAAGGCACGCAATCTCAGTAGAGACGTCCTTCTCCAGCACAATGTAGGATTGTCACGTGACCAGACAACCCGCACTCGAGGTATTCCAACATGTAAATGCACGTGCAGGTTTCCATGAAAGGCAAGCAAGCGCGTGCCAACGGCTCCTTGTTGTTTTGTAAGGTACGAGTGTTTGTATCTAAATGTAACATTATTCGGGAAATACACTTTGCACCACATGGATAATAAAGGATGCCAGAACATTTTTTTTTTTGTAAACTAATGCAGCATCGAAATGCGTCACTTACTCACGTCATCCTCGCCGCTGCACCGCTGCCCGGGATCGTCATTATTCACGCATGTATTGACTTCCTGAAAACTTTTGCACAATTCCAGTGTTTTACTGCGGCTGAGAGTCTGATCGCCGAACTGCGCCTGAAGTCTTCTGTGAATGTCAACCGGCTTGACGCCTTCATTCATCAGAAATGTCATGACAACATGCTGTTCCATGCTCGGAGTAACACGGTTACACGCCATTTTGCCGTTTTTTTTTTTCTTTCGCCTGATAAGTTAGCACCACCTCGCGGAAGCGCGAGACACGTTGATACAACCCGATCTGCGTCGCTCCCGGGGTTGGCGCAGCCACGTGATCAGCACACGTGATTACAAGAGCTCCAATCCATACACACGGAATGAAATGCAAATTGCATGTAATTTTATTTAGGATAAGAAAAAGGTGCCTTTGTTAGACTGCATTTGTTGCATCATTTTGTTTTATATAGTTTTGCTTAATAAAGTTTCATATTTTAAAAAAGTAGCATAAAAGCCAATAAGATTATTTTCTAGACTGATTTAGCAAAAATCTAAATGATATTTGTTAGTATTTAGAGCAGGGGTAGTCAAACTCATGAGGTCGTTTCATGAGAGAAAATGTTTGGTCTGAAATATGTTTAACTCACATTATTGTTAAGTGCCATATATTAAAATAACATTTAGTCGTATTCATATCAATGCAGTCAAAAACTATCTATCGATCCATCAATCTATATCTAAAAAAATTTTCGGCTGCTCTCCACACACAGACGCACACACACACTCCGGCATAAAACCTGAGCCGTGTTACTGCATCCTGATGCAACCCTCCCATTTTCTAACCGGGTTTGGGACCGGCACTGTAAGCAGTGGCTGGGTTGTTTGGGGTAATTTGGGAACACCACTTTGCCTTAGTCTTTGAGCTGTGGGAGGAAACCCACCATACACAAGGAGAACACTCCACACACAAAGACCTAAGGCGAGAATCGAACCCAGACCCTGGAGGTGTTTTTAGCAAAATCTACATTATATTGTCAGGAGTACCAAGCACAGGTCTAAACATCATATTTAACTTTCATTGTTGATCACAATGCTATATGGGTCATTCTACAAATATGGTGTCACTTAGTGTTCCTGATCTAAATCTATTAAATTAACATAACAGACACATTATTTGAATGTGTTCAGGAAATATAGTATGTACTTGAAAATGAAATAAATATTCTTACTTTAATGTTCAATGTAAAAAAAATTTTAAAGACCAAGGTGAAGGAAATGTCTTGTTACTATGATCATACATCATACATTATTATGGAATAATAATCTTTTAATCTAAAGATGGTGCAAAAGCATGTGAGATGTCTCTTCATTTGTCTAGAAATGTCATGATTTATTTTGAAATTTAATGCGTAGCTTTTAAGTCCGTCATTGGCGTTACTCGTTATATAATCAGAACTGTCAAGAGTTGGACATAAAAACTGATTATATTTAGTAAATCAATTGGTTTTTGACATAAATGAAAACCGAACTGTCTTACACAAGAATGAAATTAGAAATTAGTTAGTAAATAGTCATGATTTTTCTCTAAATTGTCATTGGTGGTACCAGAAAGAGAAGTAACACCAGTTGTTAAAATGTACAGTATATTTAAATAAATAAATAAATAAAAAGCTCTACTTTCTTTAAAAGAAAAAAAAGGGTTATTGCTATTTCACATTTGCTGTAGAATGACCCCTATTTTTAGGAACCATTAGTTATATTCATATCTTTATCCCCATGTAGTCAACTAATTTCATGAGGTAATGTATAACTTACTCGTTTATATTTGTAAAGTAAAGTTTCACGTCGAAGTTTAATTGCGTGTACAGTAGCAGTGACTCATGTGTTTTGTCCAAGTGGAGACACAGTAGTCACGTGTCCAAGATGTCGGCGCCATCTGCGCTTGCGTGACGCAAATCGGGTAGCACGACTAGACAGCACATTTTACAGTCCCCTCAAGTCCCAGTTTGACATGAACGCCTCTTGTCATATGCAGCTTCTAAAAATATTGTAAAATGCGTGTCTTCCCTATAATTTCAGTCAAGATAATGATCAGGTTTAAAAAATATATACTGTATATACATACCTGCTTTAGCGCGCGCCGCCATTTTTTGCACACACCACCACCACGAGCTAAAACTTTGGCGCGAGAGTTTAATACCGGAAACGAGCTGACTGGCGCCATCTATCAGTGCGCACCTGTACTAACATGTCAGGCAATCAGAGGCACAAGCACATAATCATGAACCTCTAACCTCATAATGTGAACAAAATCTGGACAGGAAAAAAAAGAGCCTGGTGTGATCTAAAGCTTTAACGTTTGATGTGTTTGTGTGCTCTGAAATACTTTTCTACTCAACACAGATGTAAAGAGTAATAATGTCAGACATCAGAGAGAGAGAGAGAGATCTATAGGTGGCGGTGATACAATTATGCAATTCTACAGAACTCCAACTAGATGCTGAAGCAATGCTGATGCTGGTGTGAGAAGAAAGTGTGTGTGGAAGTACCGAATAAAGAAAATAAAAAGTTTAAGACACAGAACAAGTCAAGATAAGATCAGGGGAGGATGCATTAGACATTGTAATTGTTATTTACTCTATTCCAACCACTGTTAAACAGCAAAGAAGAAGCAGTAGTCACCTCAGTGATTTTATCCTCCGAGGATAAAATCACTGATAAATATGAGGTAAAATTATAAATTATTTAAATTAGGATAAATTCTGAGTATTCCAGAAACCGCATATCTTCTGGGATCTTATTTCATACACCCACACATACAGAACTGTGCAAAAACCATTAAACCATGCAGCAGCAATTGAAAATGCATTGTTGATGTGAAATGTGAAACTGATTCGAGATGACACGAAGGCTATACTACCTCCTTTACAATCAAACTGTGGTGAACAGAATAGCATCTCAACTTATAACGTCTTAAAGGTTGAAGTGGGTGAACTACTACAGCAGATCACATTGAGTTCCAGTCCTGTGAGCACAGGATCACTGACGTAGACGTAGAGATAGCAGAGATTATCGTAAAAATAATAATAATTTTAAAGTTAAACAAGCATGTCTGGCTTGAATAGAATACCATAGGCAAAGTCACTGAGATCACATTTTCACCATTCTGATGTTGGAGGATTGAGACTTGTCCTTGTTGTTTACAGTAAGTGATATCATCATCATATTAAAATAATTAAAAGGTACATAATCACCCTTAAAGACAAATCAGATACAGTATGTACTTTAAGATGAACTTTAAACGCTTTGCTCTTTAAAAAAATAATTAAAAGGAATGCATGCAGAGATCCAGGTCAAATATAATAATGATAATAAATATCTGTGTAAACCTAGCACATCAATTTCTTGTTGGTTAAAGCAAATGTGAGTATTTGGTCAGTTATGTAACAGAAAAAAACTAAATAAATCTTCCATCACATTTACTCTATCATACACACAGATGAACAAATTAAAATTGGTAATCTAATCGACATCCTGTCATGTTTTTGGAGTTGGAAGGAGACCTAATAATCCTGAGAAAATACAGATTAGAGAGCACATGAGACTCTTCAAACAAGAAAATAAGCTTTTTTAAAAATTTCTTTATTTATTATTTTTCACTTTTTGTAAAACACACACACACACACACACACACACACACACAATCACAAGACACATGTAAAGCAGGTGTTTTCAGGTTTATTCATTTCAATCATATTTAACTCATATCATCAATCAGAGAATTATTACACTCAGTTATTAATATTTATTTGGTCTTTTGACAAGGTGTGCAATGAGATTTAACACGGAATAACCGTAAGAAATGAAATTCAAATGAAGCAAATCTGCATTAATTGCTTTGCTGGGAAATAATATGGATCATATCTCTAGTGCGCTCTTGTTTATTGCAGGTTATAGATGTACTGGTTACAGACGGGGAAAATCCAGCGGCTTTAACCAAAGGTGGAGCTGTTCCAGGCCACGTTCGTTGCATCCATGTCGAAAAAGTTGATGTAGATCCTAACAAAGTGGGGGAAAAAAAACAATGTTGCAGAATCCCGAATCCTTAAAGCTGATTGGTCAGATGTTAATTGATGCTCTATAAGAGTGTCAGGTTTAGACAAATGACGTTTTCCTGTCACTGTTCCTATAGCAACAGTTCATTCACAGTGACATACAATGCTGTGACAAAGTATTTGCCCACTTCCAGTTTTTTTTTATATTGTTTACATATTTGTCACACTTAAATGATTATCAGACATGATGACATGCTAACATTATACAAAGATAATTTGAGAAAATACAAAATGCAGTTTTATAAATGTGTAATATTCAAATTTGTTTGATTTTCTCAATTTATTTAAGTGAAACAAATATGCCAAAAAAAATCTAATACTTTTTCACAGCACTGTATATTTATTTATACATAAATCAGCTGATGTCTGATGAGTAGGATCAAAAGTTTATGGAATAAGTCCCCAATGTCAGCAATTTGTAGGTTTACCACCACAGGAGTCTTACTACTCAGGCCAGTAAAGAGTGGTATTTATTTATTTATTTATGTATTGTGCTTAATTTATTTTGGTCTGATTAAAGAGAGATAAAAAGCAGCGATCATGGGAAAGCCTGTTTATAGCTCTGATGTTTTGAATCCTTAAATGCTACTATTAACGAATATAAAGCGCAACGTGTCATCCGATTACAGTTGCTGTGGTATAAAAGAAAACAAAACATATAATAACCAAATAAGTAAATAAAAAAATAGCCTGATCTTAAGCAAGGATTATTTTCCCATAACTCCACCGCACTCATCATCATGTTGTATTGCTTTCTTCTTACAGACTCATTCAACATATTAATCACACTCCATACACATTTCTGCTTTAAAGTGGTCAGTGCATGTGTTCATGATGATGTGTGTGTGTGTGTGTGTGTGTGTGTGTGTGTCACCTGTCAGGGGAGATGCCCAGGTGTTTACTTAGCAAACCCATGAGCAGTTTGGAATATTGTTTGTTCTGCGAGCCTCCGATCTTCCCGATGCTGTGGAGAGAGCACAGGGCACAGGGGTCTGGTCGGCCCCCGAACATCATCATCTGATCCGGGTTGATGTGCACTGCGATGTACTGGTGGTGGGGTGGGGGGGCAACAAAGGGGGTTCAAATCAGGTCTCATTTACAGTCACTGTGTGGTCATAGAGGAGAAGATTAAACATCATGCAGAAACACAACTAAGGAAAGTAAATCAGTAATGCAGATGCTGCCTATCTAGGAATTCCTAGACACACAGACAGGCGCGCGCATCAATCGTGGCCTATTGAGCTGTGCACGCGCTAATACTCACGTCGGACGGTTTCCCCGTGGCTTTTGCAAGATCCTTCGTCAGCTCAGACATTAATCCTGGAGGAACGGCATCCTTCGAAACATTTGTATTAACCACAAACATCGGCATGGCGACAGGCTGCTTTATAACCACCGCACAGCTCAGAAAATATATAAAACACCGATGATGTAGTGTGACTGAACTGACGCTTCCGGTAAAGTGAGTGACCACGTGCTTCCTTCTGCACCTTCAAGCCCCGCCTCACTCGATTTGAAGTCCACTGATTGGATGGCAGACACGTTTATCAAAATACCGTAAAATACGAAATAGCAAAAAAAAAAGAAAAAAGGTAAATACAAACAGTAAAGCATATTCAAGATTTATAGTTGTCACTATACTAAGATATGTTGAAGTAGAAAAGAGGATGAATATCCCTGAGTGTAATTTTTATGTTTAAATGATTAAAAGTTTACTTTAAAAGACTGAACGTTTGTTTAAAAGACTGAACAAAGTGCTCAAAAATGAAAAAAAAAATAAATAAAAGAAATAAATGTTTTTGGAACACACGTTCACTGAAAAAAAAACGTACTCACTCATTAACTCATCATCTATTCCGCTTTATCCTGTGTACAGGGTTGCAGTGGCCTGGAGCCTATCCCGGGAGACATGGAGCAAGAGGTGGGATACCACCTGGATCTGGTGCCAATCCATTGCAGGTTTCAACAGATGGGTGGGATCATGAGATCATTGTAAATTCTATTTAAAATCCCTAATAGCTTTTTGGCAGCATGGTAGCATAATGGTTAGCACTGTGGGCTCGCACCTCCAGGGTCTGGGTTCGATTCCCTCCTCAAGTCTGTGTGTGTGGAGCAGGAGCTTGCATGTTTTCCCTGTGCTTTGTTCCCCTGGGCAATCCAGTTTCCTCCACAGGTCAAAGACATACAGATCAGTTGGTGTTCCAAAATTGCCTGTTGTTTATGTGTTTGTGCCCAAATTGCCTGTAGTGTATATGTGTGTGTGTGCCTTGCAATAAATTGTCCAGGGTGAACCCCGCCTCATGCCAAAGGTCTCCCATGACCTTGTATAGGATAAGCGGTATAGAAGATGAATTATTGAATTAATAGCTTTCTGAAAGGGATTCATCTGAGTTTTTGGATATGTCAGGTAGAATGAAAATTTTCATTACTTTTATAATGTGTAAATTTAACCACTACCTGAATATAGAAATGACGTCAATAACAACAAGAAAAACACATGATTGTGTGTATCTGTGCTATTTCTTTGCCTATGTGACCCATTTTAAAAAATTATATTTTTTTATCTCAGTCATGTTTGTATAGTTGGTTAAAATGAAATTCAATTTATCATATTACCAGAGGTGGAAAGAGTAATAAAATTTTGTACTTAAGTAAAAGTACTGTTACATTAGTGAACTTTTACTGAAGTACAAGTAAAGTTACTCATATAAAAATCTACTCAACTTGGTCCGAAGACCTTGGTATTGATATTAGCCCTTCTGTTTGGCAGCTAGTCTTGAAAAGAATACATACCTCCTCTGTCTATGCGCGTCATGACGTTTTGCAGTGCAAAGTGGTGCATAGAGTCCATTGGTCCAAAAGTAAATTGGCCCGTATATACTGTATCCCGGCACAGACTCGAGCTGTGATGAATGTCATTGCGGTCCTGCAAATCTTATCCACATGTTTTGGTCCTGTCCAGCTATACACTCTGTTTTTGACTCTCTCTTAACCATTACCTCAGTTAATATCCTCCCAGAACCTTTGGTTGGCCTGTTTGGGGTCCCTCCTGGCAAGACGTGTTATCTTAATGCACTGGAAGGGCCCTAACCCTCCCTCTCACTCCCTCTGGATGAAGGATGCCCTTACTTATATGAAGTTAGAAAAGATTAAACACTCACTTCGTGGTACTCAGGTTAAATTTTCTAAAATATGGCAACCAGTCCTTAATTATTCAATTCAATTCAATTCAGTTTTATTTGTATAGCGCTTTTAACAATTGACATTGTCTCAAAACAGCTTTACACAATCAAAAGAATTATTTAAGTTGTATGGAATGTGAATGTGTATGAATCAAAAATGTTCAGGTAGTCCCTGGTGAGCAAGCCGAGGGCGACAGTGGCAAGGAAAAACTCCCTGAGATGGTAATAGGAAGAAACCTTGAGAGGAACCAGACTCAACAGGGAACCCATCCTCATCTGGGTGAACAGATAGCAGGAAATGATCTGCATTTATACAGTGTTAAGTGTTAGGTTCAGCTATAATAGTTGATGTTAATTGATGTAAAATGGAGTCCAGTAGTTATTGGAGACTCAGATAGACTTGTAGAAAGTTCCAGTCCTGAACTATCGAATTGTCAAGTCCTCAGAGAAACAGCTGCTAACACCAGTCGAGGCCAGAACCGTCTTCTAAGTAGATAGAATCATCCCCAGACACCAGACGCATCCCAAAGAGACACACGGGGCATCCATGCGACGAGACCTCCAACCATTATGTCAAATCACTTCGGTTTACCGATTCCTTAGTGGCTTAGGAAGACATTGGTATGCACGTCTGTATTTTTCCCCCTTTTTTTATTTATTTATTTATTCATTAATTTAATATTTTTTTCTTTCTTGTATTTTTTCTTCTTCATGTTCTTGTTACTGTATTTACTCCACTACTATTGCCTTAATAATTGTCTCCATAACTCTTCACTGTAGTGTATTTGTCTAATGTTTTGTGTGATTGTGTTTTTTTGTATGTTTCGATTGTTTATTTCTGTGATGTGTAAATGTTATTGTTATAAATAAATCATACACACACACACAAAAATCTACTCAAGTAAAAGTAAAAAGTAGCTCATTAAAAATTTACTCTTAGTAAAAGTTAGTTACTTTTTTTTTTTTAACAGATGGGGGATGGAACACCCTTGCATAATAAATCTGTTCCCTTTGTTGTGCTTGAAATCAAAGTGGTCGCTTAAATATGACCAGGGATTTGCTTCAATGCATAAGAATTTGTTGGCATTTCACAGTGTCTGCATCACTGGCATCTGTTTTGTCTCCATCGTTCTTGTGAATTTAGCGCGTTTGTTCTCCATCAATCAATCAGTGCAGTGGTTTCCGGGCTGCAATTTCCCCGTTGTATTATTTGTATTATTTTTCATTTTCATTCATTTATTTTTTACTCGCTAGCGAATATGATTTAAACTATAGTGAAGTACAATACTTTAAACAAAACATACTTAAGCAAAAGTAAAATTACAGATTTTTAAAACTACTTTCAAAAGTAGAAGTACACAAAAAAAATCTACTCAATTACAGTAATGCGAGTAAATGTAATTCAGTACTTTCCACCTCTACATATTACCTAGGTTGTGCTGAAAACAACGATATGTCAGTCTATACTGCAGAATTCTGAGCCTGATAAATCAGCGGTGCGAACGTTTCGAATATTTACGGTAACAAATCCTCGCATGCGCTCCTCGTCTTTTCAGGAAACGACGGTTACATCTCAAACGGCTTTCTGTGTAGAGGTAGTGTGCATTACGTAGGGTGTAGGAAACATTACGTAATACCTTACAGAGCGCACTTATAAAGGAAGACCGGACTGTTTTTGGGATGCGACCAGGTATCGTAGGCGAGAATGAAAAGCACTTGAGTTGAGAAGCGGAGCATAAACGCCTGGGTCCTTTTTCGGTATAACAGGGTTACACTTTAGTGTGTGTGTGTGTGTGTGAAGGGGTTAGTAGGTGTATTGTTTTTTTTTTTTTTTCCCTGAAGCTTTCGTGGCTGAGACTAGAGGGCGGATATAAGCTGTGGGGTAATGTTTATTGTCATTACTAAATATATATTAGATATTTATTGTAAAGTTAATTAGTAATTAGAATTAAACTATTTGTGTAGGAGTGCATGTTAGACAGCATGACTTGTAGAGTAAATGCATTACATGGCAGTTGGAAATAGAAACAAAATAGGAAATACAGTATGACATCTTGTGTGTGTGTGTGTGTGTGTGTGTTTAGTGTAAACTTTTCACCTACCATCCTAAGACCAGTTCACAAAACATCCTTATTTATGTATTTATAAGTGTGAATAATACACCCCACGCACTTCTATATAGTGAAACAGTGCGCACGGTTGATCTGATGCATTAGAGTGAGTGCAGGGTGTATTTATTTATGGCAGATCTCGTGCGTAAAGCGCCATGGCGGACACGGTGAAGACGTTCCAGGCGCATCTGACGGCGGTGATGGACAGCCTTGTGCGCGCGTCCGTGTGCGAGATCAGCAAGCTGTTCGAGGACACGGTGAACGACTACCTGGTGGAGATCTCGCTCAACCGGAAGGAGAACGAGGCTCTGAAGCTGCGCCTGAGGCTCACCGAGAACAAGCTGAGGAACGAGAGGAAATACGGGCTCGCCTGGGCGGCCAGTCGGCGCGCGGCCGGTCTGCTCGGTCCTGATGAGGCCGCCGGCGCGGCGAAAAAGCGCAGACTCGAACCTAGTAAGCGCAAAGTTCATTACTGCTGAGTGAGCGCACGTCTAAACTTTTAGGGCAACCAGAGGGAGGAAGTGAGTGTGTGTGTCATGGCGACCTGCTCCTCTCAGCTCTCTGTTCTTTCTCCCTGTTCTTCTCCTTCCCTCTATCTGACTCTTCTCTCTCTCCCTCCCTTCCTGATCTCCTCTCCCTCCCTCTCTCTCTCTCCCTCTCTCTCTCCCTTTCAGGAGGCAAGCAGCCCAAGGAGTGGAGCGGTGGCACGTGGGAGGAGGGGGTTGGAGGAGCGAGCGACGAGAGGAGGGACGAGAGGAGGGACGTGTGCCGCACTCGTCCACCAACCGCAGCGGAAGGAGAGGAGCAGGAGGAGGAGAGGAGACACGTCTCCGGGGAGAGGAAGGAGGTGGCCAGTGTTAAGGAGGAGGTGAGCGGCCAATCAGGAAGCCGATGCAGGGAGAGATAAGGAGAGCAGTGCCGGAAAGGAAGGAGGGAGGGAGGGAGGGAGGAGAGAGAAGAGAGTAGGATGATGAGAGCAAGGGAGGGAAGGAAGGAGGGAACCGTGAGTATGGGTTGCGAGGGATGAAATGAAAAAGCAGGAGCAGAGGAAACTCAGATTTACACCAACGAAGGCGGTTAACAAGGCGTTTATAGCCGTTCCTCCATACAGCACGTTCTGGTCTGCTCCAGGGAAATGTTCTTTCATCTGGACCATAAAACGTTCCAGGAGCACTACACTAGCACGCTTCATGGAATGCAAGTACACAACCTGAGTGCATTATATATATATAATAAATTCACAGGAGAGTGCACACTAGAAGATACTAAAATGCAAAGACGCAGAAAGATAAAAAAAGATAGATAGAATGGGAGTAAGAGAGAGATTTGGCCAGACAGATGAATATGTAAGTATGTAGATTGTCAGACACACGTAGATCTCCTAACAGAGTAGCCATCTTAACATGGATATATTGACTGGTATTGACTGATGGATGTATGGATGGTCAGATCTGCTGCCTTAGGACAAGAAGGATATGCATTTCCCCCCACCCCCCCACTCATAGTTGCCTTGAGTAAAGCTCCCAAATAAAGTTGATGATGTATCATGGACATGACACACTCTAATATGTCATTTATCTTTTGCTTTGATTATGGCACACTTCCGTCGTGATATTGTTTCCATAAGCATATGCCATGTCACAACATTTATTTCTGTCCAGGATCGCATTAATTTCTCTGCAAAATCGTGTGTTGTTGACGGGAGAATCGAACCATTGCGTAAAGCTTTTTCCATCACATCCGAAAGATTCTCAGTGGGGTAAAGGTCTGGACCCAATCCATGTATGAAAAATGATGTCTCATGCTCCTCTTTCACAATTTGAGCCTGATGAATCCTGGCATCGTCATCTAGGAATATGCCTGTGACTTCAGGGAAGAAAAAATAGAAAAAAGTAACGCTACACAGCTGTTTAGTCCCAGTCCCTTGGGTTCTCTTTGCATTGTGCGTGTGGAAAACCTCTTACTTTCACTACTAAACATAACTGTTGTAGTTCTACTGTTGTTTTTATTTTTTACGATTTGATTTCACCAAATGTTTAAGTGATCTCTGATCATGTTTTTTTTTCTTCCAGATTTTCTCCCTAATTTAGTCATGTCCAATTCCTTCCGTCACTAGGGGGGGCTCCCACATTAAGGCTACTTACTACCATTCAGCCAGGAAGGCCAAGGGTTGTCACGTGTTTCCTCCAAACCACGTGACACCAGCCGACCTCTTTTTTTCGAACTGCTCGCTCACGCACCGTTGGGGGCAGAGTAACACTTGGAGGACAGCGCTATCCGCTCCCTCCGTGTGCACGAGCTCACAGACACCCCGAATGGTGTAGAGCCGTGATTAATGTGGGAGCACAAACTAAGAGTTTGGCCAATTTAGCTCTCTCTAGACCTCCGGCTGTGAGAGGTTACAGCATCACCCGGGAAGCGAATCAGCGGTCTCCGGATGATAGGGCGAGCACTTTAGCACTGTGCCACTCGGAGACCCTATCTCTGATCATGGTCATTAAAAAATGTTTTTAGACAACATTTCTTCAAAGATGATGCTTTACTTCCATTTTTTAACAATGCCCTGGACCCTATTTTAACATCTTTGCCACAAGCAGTTAGGGTTAAATAACTTGTTGCCAGCTGAACCGTATTAAACACTGCAGTAATTATCCACTGGAAGGTCCGTAACTATTTACTCAGTTAAAATCCAGGTGGTGATTTTTTATTTTTTTTTGGCCAGGCTGTGTATTAATTATGCATGCAGTGTAATTAAATTGTGTTGTGCTGAGACTGCGAGATTATCTAAAACCTGATACCCCAGATGTTTTCCGAATGCATGGACCAAAATAAACATTTGTTATATGGTCCCATAGTCCTGTTTAGACAGTAAAAAAAAGAGCTCTTTATTAGCTTTTAAACAACACCAAAGAGAGAATGGACATTTTAGCCACGTTTGGAGCTCTACGTCTGCTACTTTCAGTCATTTTTAATTGTTCAGAGACTTTGTTTATTCAAACAAATTTACAACTGTATTCCTTTTATGGATACCGTATCTCCTTTTGAGATACAGTGGAACCTTGTGCCTCTTTTCCACTGCATAGAACGGCACGACACGGGTCAGTTCAACTCACTTTGGTTCGGCTCAGTTCGGCTCGGTTTGCGCTTCCACTGCAGTTTAGTAACGCTTTAGAGTGGGCGGGATTATTCACGTGTCGTTATAGTTGCGGCGCCGCTACTGCCGTGACATCATCGTAAACGCGCCACAAACAAACACACAACAATGGAGCATATCGACGGCATGGTGTTCTTCATTCTCGGCATGTGGATTTTTTTAACAGCGAGACGAAGGAGTTTGCTTCAAAAGAGGCTGACGGCAGCCAAAGAAAATTTTTGGTTAATACAAAAAGGTGCGTCCGATCCTTCTCTGGCTGTTTCTAAATATATCGGTTCTGTTGTGTCTCATGTCGCAAGCTCAGTGACGCAGTAATGACGATTTTCTCCGGCCAATCAGTGACCAGCAGAGTTTACACGTCACGTTTTGGTAACGGTTCGGCGCACTTGGAACCTCGGCTGAGGTGGTACTAAAAAAAGGACCAGGTACCAGGTACTGTTCCCAGTGGAAAACCCCCCAAAAGTGAGTTGAACTGAACCGTGTCGTGCCGTACTATGCAGTGGAAAAGCGCCATTGGATTGTGAGCTAAAAAAAAAAAAAAAACGAGCAAGGTCCTGACTTCCGAGATACTTGGCTCACAAGTACGCCAATTCTCACTCTTGCGCTGCGGGATTGTGGGTAATCATCTCCCATGCTCAGTCTCAGTGTGCGTGTGTCACTCATATAGTCAACATCCATGGCCGCGTGTACTGTTAATTATTGCATTATGACCATGGGTGTGTGCGCGCCTAAAGCAAAAGCAAGCATCATTAGAGAGGTTCTTTGTTAAAGATCCAGAGTCTCTCTCAGAGAGCAGTGATTCCGTCGGTGTGCTCGAGTGTCATTAGAGAGGTTCCTTGTTAAAGAAGTTTCCCGACAGAGTGGTGTTTCCGTTAGTGTCTGTGTGTTTGTATGTTCCGCGTAGAAATTCACTATTATATAAGAGTGCTTTGATATACAAGCATGCTTCAGGAACAAGCTATGCTCTCAATCCAAGGTTCCACTGTATTGTTTTTTTTTATACAGACAAAAACATGCAGAGAAATGCATAAAAAATGTCAGTACAGTATATGAAATCAAATTTATTCATCTATATGTGGTTATGTTACCCAGTTTCCAGAATAGGATGGATATAAATACAATCCACTCTGTCATTTTGTGTGTGTTTGATCAGGAGGATGTCTACAGGTGTGAGTCAGCGAGGGTCCTGCAGGAGGCGCTTCAGATGAGCCAGACCGAAAGTAACACGCCGCATGGTGAGCACAAGCTGTGCTTTTTCAAATGGCTGATCCAATACCAAATGGTACACCTGTGTAAAATGGTGGTGAACATGAGCTAAGGATACACACACGTAGAACTGGCTATTGGTTTAAGTGTTACTTGTGCCATGTTTGGGGTCATGATCCAGTATGGCTCTAGTGGCCTCATGGGTCCCTGGTTTGATCCTGAGTTTAGGTTTTTGTCTGTAGGTGGATTGGTGTATTTAAATTGTCTCTTGATTTGTATTCCACACCTACCCATCCTGTGTCACGCCCACTGTTTCTGGGATGGACGTCACATCCACCGTCACTAAAGATGAGGAAGAATGAACCAATGTACAGTACCAGTCAAAGGTTTGGACACACCTTCTAAATCAATGTTTTTGTGTTTAATGATTTATCTTCCGCCCTCTAGAACAATACGGTAGATTTCAACACTATGAAATGGCACATATGGCGTTAGGTAATTAAGTAACATCAACAGTCAGCTGTTATTTTAAGACACGAAGGTCAGCTGTTCTGGAACAGTTCATGCAGGAACAGTATTGTGAAGTGCATTAGAAAAACTCATCAAGCACCATGATGAATCTGGCTCTCATGAAGATTTTGCCAGGAAAGCACCTCGTACCTCAAAACGTACCTCTACTGCAGAGGAGAAGTTCATTTAGAGCCTCAGAAATCACCAATTAACAAACAGCACCTTGGATTAGAGCCTTTATGAAGGATTTACAGAGCAGAAGTAGCAGAACATTGACTGTTCAAAAGAGATTATTGTGTATTTTTGGACGCCTTCAGAATTCTTTTACAGTGTAGAAAGACATAGAAATCATGGAGTTAGAAGGTGTGTCCAAACTTTTGACTATTGCTGTAGCTAGTCATTTTACTAACAGCTGATTTCAACTGTTTTAGCACATAGGACATAGTTGGTTAATGACTATCCGTATGTTTTAACGTGCCATTTTGTCTGTAGAAGATTTGACTCCTGTCTCTCCCGGTCCTGGATCAGCTGTTGGTGAAGTCTGGGAGCAGCCCGATCTCTCAGCCGGACCTCCAAACATCAGTGAAGAGCTCAGCGGGCTAGAAACGGCCTTAAAAGTGGAGGGTGAGAAGGAGGAGTTGGGATCCTCATTGGTCAGCCCGCCTCAAGTCGGAAACAGAACCGACGGTGTGGAATTCATCGGCTTGGATGGTTTGTGTAGCTCTCAACAGGACCCTGCTTCCACAAATCACGAAGCCAACCCTGCCGAGATTGGCACGGGGAGCCATGGAGACGAGGAGGAGGAGGAGGAGGAGGAGGAAGAGGAGCCCAGTCGAGAGGGCGAGGACTTCTTGCATTTCTGTCCTCAATGCGGAGGTGGATTTAACTCCGCCTCCGACCTGGCTGAACACGTGTGCCCGCTGGCCGAAGAACGCTTCCAGTGTTCAGTGTGCAGCCGGACTTTCAGTCACGCCTGGAGCTTGAAGAGCCACGAGTGCGTGCAGGTGGGCGAGCAGCCGCACCGCTGTGAACTCTGCGGCAAACGTTTCACACACTCGCGCTCGCTCGAGCGGCACCAGCTGGTACACACAGGCGAGCGCCCGCACCGGTGCCCACAATGCGGACGTAGTTTCAGCCGACTGGGCAACCTCGAGCGGCACCAGCGCATCCACACGGGCGAGCGGCCGTACGAGTGCGGAGCATGCGGCAAACGCTTCAGTCGCATCGAGTACCTCAAGCGGCACCAGCAGATCCACAGCGGAGAGAGGGAAGAGAGGAACCAGGTGCTGGGAGACCAGGAGCTGAAACGCAATCAGTGCTTCTCCAGCGCCTGATAAACTGCTTAAGACTTGACCTAATTCTCCGTCCAGCTTTAAAGACCAATGATCCGTGCTTCTGAATGTCATCAAATCCTCGAAACTGGTTATTTTCAAACACATGATGTTTATCTCATAGATCTGCATTATAAGTGTATCGTTTATCAATTATACTACAGGATTATCTTTTAAGCGTACATAAAAATGCAAAGACGAACAAAGCATTTTGTAATCCGTCAGCCTTCTGACTGTCACAAACCTCCTTGGAGCTAACTGGACCCTCTAGGTGTGTTTCGCGAAAACCTGACGTTGGTGCGATTCTTATACTAACTAATCCTTTATTTGCCGATTTATTTATGCATCATTATTTGAATATTATTTAATGCAAATCTTGACATAGGCTTACCAGTTGTTGTTTTTTTAATTTGTATTTTAAGTCATCTCACAGTTGAAAGTTGTAGGCATTTAACGATCTAATGATGTGTCCATATCCAATCTAAACGTTATAAAACCAGTAATATGGTCCATGATACGAGTCCACACTGATTTCACGATCGGTTCAGTGTAAGTACATGTGTATAATTTTATCCTGATCCTAAAACAAAGCGAACACACTCCTCTGCGTCAACCAAGCACACCATGTCTGTGTGAGTCATACTGTTAGGTGTCTTGGACATTTTTCTCAGATAATGCTAGATAAAAGTCCAGATTTCATCTCTCAGGAAAAATAAATAAATAAATTAGGATTACAACCTAATCACTGATCGTATAACACTTTTTTTTTTTTTTTTTTTCATATTAAATCTTACTGACATGGGATTTGAATCTCTGGGTGGAAACTGGATCAACAATTTTCTGTTTTACCTTCATGATACACCTCTGGTGTGTTTGTAGTGAACATACAAATTACCACTTATTTTTGCATTTCTATCTTTGTCTCACACAGTAATTTTGTTCGACTGCCTTTAGCTCTGATCTCACACACACACACACAATATGCTTTCCAGTTCACGTGTGAAAATGATTCCTCACGCTCCCAAAACTCCTCTCTCACTATTTAAAAAAGTTCTGGAGTATGGGCCGTGCCATAAAGGAAGAAGAACCCCATAGATGTGATAACCTGGTCATTCAGGTCGTCAGCTGACTTCATTTTATTGTCACATAACATTGCTGAGTCTTGACCTGATCAACTGAAGCAACCCCAGATCATAACACTCCGTCCAGAGGCTTGTACAGTGGACACTATGCATGATGGGTTCTTCTTTCCCTGACACACACGTCACTCTGGAATAGGGTCAGTTGGGACTCATCAGGTCACATGACCTTTTCCCATCTCTCCAAAGTCCAATCTTTATGTTTTATAGCAAATCAGTCTCACTAACAATTGTTTTTTTTATGGGTTCTCATCACACTGTGTGTGTGTGTGTGTGTGTGTGTGTGTGTGGAAATGCTCTCACTTTTACTATTAAACATAGCTCTGCTTTCTACTGTTCATTTTATTTACTTTATTGTAATGAAGCTTCACCATTCTAATCACTTTTTTTCACGATTTTTTCCGCACTATCAATTCATGACATTAGTGAGATGTGGGACAAGTAATTTTAATTCTTCTTAGTTGCTTTCATTGCTTGATGCATTGGCCCTTCTTACTTCACAAGTTTGGATACAGAGAATATTATTAGATCATTCCCAATTATATTTATTTAACATAACATTAGATGAATAATACAAGTCTTGATTAATATGCTGTTTTTCCGGAAAATTATGGCATATATGATATCGAGATATACTTCTATAAAGTGTCTTTAAATGAGTTTAAAGTTTAATCAGCCTGCAAGATTTAGATGCACTTTTCTGGGTACATCATTGCATACACACATTAGATGACTAAATTTAGCAAGTAGCAGCAGAGCAAGCTCTTTTTCCCAGTTGTATATTGTGCACAATGAAAGTGGTGTCATGTCTAGATGGGATTCATTTTATTAAAGAATCATAAAATTGATTAAAAAACTGTAGCACGGAGAGTAATAGTGGTAATTCGGCATGCAATATACTTAGGAAGGAGAGAAACACACACGGGTGATACGGACAGAAATAAAATTTTAAGTACCTCCAGCAAATAAAGAAATTAATGAAGGAAACCATTAGAAAAGGGCTTTAGGAGTCATTTGTTTAAAAAACCCCTACAATAAAAAAATTATACATTGTGAGACTCGTTCTTTCTTCATTATTCTGACTCACTTTATTATATCTGAAATACATATTAATCTCTGTTAAAAATATATATATATTCGAACTTTAATAGGATCGTAGTAAATATCCAAAAATCTGACTTTTACAACATATTTTGAGAGCTGAAACGTGACCGGGAGGAAACCCACCAAGCACGGGGAGAACATGCAAACTCCATGCACACAGAGACGGGAATCGAGCCTGACCGGGAATGGAACCCGGACCCTGGAGGTGCGAGGCGACAGTGCTAACCACTACACCACTCCCACAGTGCAAAGACATGCAGAGTAGGCGAACTGGCGTTCCCAAATATTATACGTATATGTTGACCTGGGGTCCTAGCAAGGTTGTAAATGGGAATAAATACGATGATTTTGGATGTATGGTCATTATATCTGATATCACCAACATGATGTCACCCTGGTTCCTCTTAAAGATTCTTCCTATTGTCATCTCAGAAAATTTTCCCTTGCTACCGTCATCTCCTGCTTGCTCTTATTTATAATAATGTGTCAGATTTATCTCATTTTTCTTGCATTGTTCTAATTTAATATCCATAATTAAAAAAAAATTAACTGAAATTAATTTTAAGACAGTCCTTAGTACTGACCTGAGAAAAAAGCACAGGCCACTGGATTAGATGTTAGTCGGCATTAGATGGCAGATCACATTCCACAAGGGGGAGTGAAAACCAAGTGAACGCAGCAGCCCAGCCAGTTGCTTTTGTGCAGAAGGAAAAATAGGGTAAATTCCTGTTTTTCTGTTCTTTTTCATTTTTAACAATCTTGAAATGCATGCACTGGACACCGATGACTACTTCCTTAAAAGAAAAGACAGATGTGTAGACCAAATACTTTGGTTATGGTTTGAATGTTAGATAGTTTTGTATTATTATTATTATTATTATTTTACAACATACAGTATAATATGCATTATTATACTTTTTCATATGCAGATAGATACTTTACTTGGAACAGCTGCCAAGATATGTTCATACACTCAGTCTTTCACTAGGGGCAATTTGGAAACATCAATTAACATATACATTATGTCTATGTCTATACAGTGCTATTTACTGAACCATTTTTTATTTTATTTTATTTATTTCAGGACAATCTATAGTATGTGCTATATCTTTCATTACTTATCTCCCTGAAAATAAGACTGTGTACATTATGCACTTAATATATACTTTTGTGATTTCTTGATTCAACAGGTCTAGCAGTAATCATGCCTGGGTGTGGCAGTATGTGTGGCAAAAATATAGCTAATCGTTGTATAAATTATGAAAGTAAATGGTTTCACATAGAGTCAGGCAGGTTTTGATAGCTTTTTTCCCCTTTAATAAATGAAAACTGCGTTTTTTTATTTACTCAGGTTATCTTTGTGTAATGTTAAAAAACAGCGATCTTAATCATTTAAGTGTGACAAATAAGCAAAAACAAAAAATAAATTTTCACGGCACTGTATGTTGTCTCCATAGGCAATGTGCAAAACATAAATGCGACATGTTTTGTTTTAAATGTACTTTTACGTTACTGTGCTGAGACATCTGAGATCAGGCCCTGATGTTGGACGAGGAGACTTGTCCAGGGTGCAGTCAGTGTTCCAGGTTATGCTGAAAGTATTCAATGCTACAGGGTCAGGGTTCTGTGCAGGGTGCTCGTGTTCACTTCAAACCTGGCACACCATAAAGTTTGCATTATGCACAGAGGCATTGTCATGCTGGAACCTGTTTGGGCCTCTTTATTCCAGTGTAGGAAAGCTATAGCACTACAACATACCAAGAATAGAATGGACTGTGTGCATCCATCTTAGAGACAACAGTTTGAGAAGGAATGACATACAGATGTGAGGATATACTGTACTTTTCACATAATGTAGAAAAGTGGGTTCCGAAAGTTTGACACTGAAAACTTGATTCAGTCAGCTCCTTTATACCAAAGGACAATATTTCCTTTTGTCTTATCTCTTCCAGTTAAGAGAACAGACGGCACGCGGAGGGATTTGATCTTGTACGGGTCACCGGGTTTGACACCAACCATGTCTGCTGTCATTAAAGTAAAAAGGAAATGTGCCAAATTAAATATTTCTCACATTTGACATTCTACCTCTATATCTACTGTTCATACAGTAATGCCGTATAAATAACTGCAAACACTTATTATTTTTTCATATTTAAATGTATATTTAAAAAAAAACATGCATAATAGAAGCATTTTCAATGATAGCCTCAGAACATTGGACCAAAATGTGCAATGCAGTTTAACATATTTAAACATATCACAGTACATTTTGCACAAATCTGTATCTATATAAGTTTGAACAAACTTGTTTTTTCAGATTTTCTGAAAAGAAATTATATTCTATGCTGAATATATACGGTATGTATATAAAATATATAATAAATATAAATATTAAAATGATTAAAATCGGCGGCACGGTGGTATAGTGGTTAGCACTGTCGCCTTGCACCTCCAGGGTCTGGGTTCGATTCCCGGCCAGGCTCGATTCCCGTCTCTGTGTGCATGGAGTTTGCATGTTCTCCCCGTGCTTGGTGGGTTTCCTCCGGGTACTCCGGTTTCCTCCCACAGTCCAAAGATATGCAGGTTAGGCTAATTGACATTCCAAATTGCCCGCTGTATGTGTGTGTGCCCTGCGATGGCACCCTGTCCAGGGTGTACCCCGCCTTGTGCCCTAAGTTTCCTGGGATAGGCTACAGGACCCTGTATATAAGGATAAAGGGGTACAAAATTAATGAATGATTAAAATCATTAGTGATTACTTTCAAGGAAAGTGTTTTCACCACAAATTCTGACTGTGTTTATTTTATTACTCTTTAGTGCTCTTTATAGATGTTTCTTTTATGTATAAATATCATCAAAGGCATCTTTGATTATGGCATTTCTTTATATGTGCCTAATACTTTTCCACAGTTAAGTTTTACTGAGCGTGCTGGAGAATATGAGTTTCTTCGGTAACTCGGTTCCACTCACTTCTTTCTATTTTCATGTAAAACCCAGGGGTGTACATTAGTTGTTTATTTGCATCTGAAAACTGTTCTGACATTTATTATGTTGCTTTTATTTATAATATTTTTTTATTCATGTTTTTATTATTTTAATAATTGTATTTTATATATATATATATAAATCAGCAAAGAAATATTTAATACATTTGTTTAAACTTATTCAGAATAATTTAAATAAAATGCTTTTGGGATCATTTTTGTTCAAATTAAATCTATATTCAGTTACACATTTGTTAGAAATGTTCTTTCTAATTATTTGAATTTTACAGAGACTGGTTAGCGATTTGTTTCTTGCTGACATTTTCCCTTGTGCTTGACACAATGAAGTTGAGTTCAGGGTGACAATGAGGCACCTCCTGGATCTGTGAGCGGTGATAAGCCTTAATCAGATGACTTGCCTGTAACTCAGTAGGTCATGAGTTCAAACTCTGTCTGTCACAGCGTCCATCCTGTCTTTAACCCTGAGAAGTTCCATATGTGACTGATAATACCTAAAGTTTGGCATTTTTATCAAAACATCACCTACATTCCTAGATGCCGTGTATGCACAGTTCTGTCTGCAGGAGCGTCTGCGCAGATGGGAAGCTACACAGTGCTTCTCAGCGATTTTCAGAAGGTCGAACAGATTGCTTTCATGAGATGTTTAATTCATCTGAACGAGACAGTTCGCCTGTCAGTATTGCTGGGGCCAGGATGCAATCTCATTGCCCTTAACCTGGCACAGGACATAATCCAGTGCGTCACTTAATCTATTCTTACTGCTGGTTTAAAGTACAATTTCAATCACACATAGCATTTTGATAAAATTTTTATTTCTAAATATATAAATATTATATATGCTATAGTTCTCCTAATTAAATTCTTTTACTTTGTATCCCTGAAATAAGCCTGATTTGTATTATATGAACTAAATAGTCTAAATAAAGTTCAGTGCATTTATAATGATCCTGAACAATTATTTTCTCTCTAAAAAAAAAAAACTCCTTCAAAAATAATTAAACATCAGATCCTGTCTACAAGCTTATATTTCTGTCTATTAGCATAACCAAAAAGTAAATGTGATGTATTTTAATCAAACTGTGCAGCCTTATTAAATATAGAATATAATATAATATATTTAATATTTCGTTTCCACTCAGCAATCAGCATCACCAGTATACTAATGACCGGCCTGATCATATGTCATCATTTGCACCTGTTTCTCACTGGCTCATGCCTTAACTTAGATTTTTTTAATGCTTGAATTCCTCATAGTTTACTGGCCGGATTAACAAACAGCAACAAAAAACTTTCTCCTGAAGCTTATGGACTTATGAGACTAGAATAAAAATGAGTGTTCTATCGATTTACGCTACCGCATCACTACAACTACACTGTGGACGTTCAATGTTACTAGAAGAGCTGTTTGTGTTTATTAGCATTATCATTAATTTAATCAAAAACGCAGGTCATCACGTGCGTAAGCATTTATGTATGAACTACTGAATAGTGCTGCACACATACAGTATGATAACCACAAGATATTCGAGTATACAAAAAGATGTAAACGTAGGTGTTTAAATGTGAGACACTTTTCAAGATTTCAAGATTTTATTTTCCTCAACCTTAAGGCGCATTCACGACAATTTATGCAGAAACTCAAATGTTTCGTTCAAATTAAGCAAAGGAAAACGGTTTAAACCCACCGCCAACCGAAGTCTCAGCACCAAGGTAGTATTGATTTATGGGCGTGGAAACAGTGTGCAACACTTGTAGGACTGCGCATGCGCAGATCCGGTAGTTAGCAAAACTCGATGGGTAGCATTTTTCGATTGAACACCGGCATCTGTGGTTGCCAGAATTCTACCGTAAAAAAATACGGTAGCACCGTTATTGCACTGTGAAAAAAAAAAACTTAAATTTTACGGTAACAAATAGCAGCTGTGGGTGCTAGAAGTTTACCGTTATTTTTTTTTACAGATTTAAATTTTGTGTATCTTTGTGTAAATTTTTTACGGTTTATAACTGTCTAATTAGCATGTTTATATTGTTATAAAAACAGTTTATTCCCGCCAAATTCCAGGGTTTACATTGTTCGACATTTTATCACACTAGCTGGGAGCTAAAAGAGATAGAAGTTACATTGCTAAGCATTCGGATTTTACTGTTAAGAAACTATTAAGAGTACTTTTATACTAATTGATGAATACAAACCTAAATCAAATCATCAAAACCCATCAACATTTATTCAAGACTCGGACATCAGCATGGTCTCATGTATTTTTTAATAAAGACAGCAAAACAATATTTACATTCTCAAAATCAAATATACAAATGTCAGGGTGGACATTTTTTTTGGACAGACAATCTAAGTATGGCGGTGGCGGCGGGTAAAGTGGCGCGTGCTAGTGGCTGTCCTCGCCACAGTCATCAAAGGGTGGAATACCATTCACAAATTTGAAGTCCTTGGTTAATGTAAATTAGACGGCTATAAACCGTAGAAAAAACTATTAATATCCGTAAAATATACAGTATAATGAGTGCAGTCCCGTACAAACAATAGTGTTGCTACCGTATTTTTTACGGTAAATTTCTGGGAACCACAGCTGCCAGTTTTTTACCGTAAAATTCACGGTTTATTTTTTACAGAGCAGATATTTTTCTGATTTTTAAACTCTAGTAAAATATAAACTGATGCTCCATGATATTAGTAACAAATACCTTCTCTGATAGTTTCCTTTTTATAAATACAGTATATCATAAATTTTACTGCAATAAACAAGATTTTCATATGTTTTTAACTGTTAAATTTAAGGTCTTACTCTGTAAAACTAATTACAGTTTTTCACTGTAAATTCTACAGTTATCCCAAGTTTTGTGAAATACAGTTTTATTCTGTAGCATTTATACGCCTTTTTACTGTTAGAATTACGAACATTTTTTACAGTGTGCCAAAAAGTGAATTTTCAGATAGGATCACATAACACCATTTTTCATAATACTTAATGATCTCCAGATCCATGACTTGTTTTTTGAAAATATGCATTCACATTTATATTTTATCAGATAAAAGCCCTTGCCCTTTTATGTAGAGTCTAAAATGTCTTTGAATTCAAATCTTTCAACTGTCTTAACCGTCATTTAGATGAAACTTGGCCAGTTTAGATTTCACATGAAATGACATAAACCCGAAAAGGGAGATTATTCTAAAATGCAAAATTGTTAAGATATTGCAATATGATTTTTTGCTTTTTAAGCTTTTACCAAAAAAAAAAATTAAGCAACAATTGTTACAGGCAATATGCTTCTAGAAGCTTACACCAATTTTAGTATCAATACTCATAAAGAAATATGAATAATGTGCATTTTAATTGATTATTGTTTGAAGCGAGTTAGTATAACGATGAACAATGCCCGTTTCTGGGGCATATATAAAATCATCTTTCCAAAACGGCTGAAATTAGCACCTTTTCCACAAAATTTTAGGGAAGCAATATTGATCACTTTCATGTTGCATAAACATGTAGCTTCTTTGGCACACACATTTTCTGTATTATACAGTGGTGTGAAAAACTATTTGCCCCCTTCCTGATTTCTTATTCTTTTGCATGTTTGTCACACTTAAATGTTTCTGCTCATCAAAAACCGTTAACTATTAGTCAAAGATAACATAATTGAACACAAAATGCAGTTTTTAAATGAAGGTTTACGTTATTAAGGGAGAAAAAAAACTCCAAATCTACATGGCCCTGTGTGAAAAAGTGATTGCCCCCCTTGTTAAAAAATAACTTAACTGTGGTTTATCATACCTGAGTTCAATTTCTGTAGTCACCCCCAGGCCTGATTACTGCCACACCTGTTTCAATCAAGAAATCACTTAAATAGGAGCTACCTGACACAGAGAAGTAGACCAAAAGCACCTCAAAAGCTAGACATCATGCCAAGATCCAAAGAAATTCAGGAACAAATGAGAACAAAAGTAATTGAGATCTATCAGTCTGGTAAAGGTTATAAAGCCATTTCTAAAGCTTTGGGACTCCAGCGAACCACAGTGAGAGCCATTATCCACAAATGGCAAAAACATGGAACAGTGGTGAACCTTCCCAGGAGTGGCCGGCCGACCAAAATTACCCCAAGAGCGCAGAGACAACTCATCCGAGAGGCCACAAAAGACCCCAGGACAACATCTAAAGAACTGCAGGCCTCACTTGCCTCAATTAAGGTCAGTGTTCACGACTCCACCATAAGAAAGAGACTGGGCAAAAACGGCCTGCATGGCAGATTTCCAAGGCGCAAACCACTTTTAAGCAAAAAGAACATTAAGGCTCGTCTCAATTTTGCTAAAAAACATCTCAATGATTGCCAAGACTTTTGGGAAAATACCTTGTGGACCGACGAGACAAAAGTTGAACTTTTTGGAAGGTGCGTGTCCCGTTACATCTGGCGTAAAAGTAACACAGCATTTCAGAAAAAGAACATCATACCAACAGTAAAATATGGTGGTGGTAGTGTGATGGCCTGGGGTTGTTTTGCTGCTTCAGGACCTGGAAGGCTTGCTGTGATAGATGGAACCATGAATTCTACTGTCTACCAAAAAATCCTGAAGGCGAATGTCCGGCCATCTGTTCGTCAACTCAAGCTGAAGCGATCTTGGGTGCTGCAGCAGGACAATGACCCAAAACACACCAGCAGATCCACCTCTGAATGGCTGAAGAAAAACAAAATGAAGACTTTGGAGTGGCCTAGTCAAAGTCCTGACCTGAATCCTATTGAGATGTTGTGGCATGACCTTAAAAAGGCAGTTCATGCTAGAAAACCCTCAAATAAAGCTGAATTACAACAATTCTGCAAAGATGAGTGGGCCAAAATTCCTCCAGAGTGCTGTAAAAGACTCGTTGCAAGTTATCGCAAACGCTTGATTGCAGTTATTGCTGCTAAGGGTGGCCCAACCAGTTATTAGGTTCAGGGGGCAAATACTTTTTCACACAGGGCCATGTAGGTTTGGATTTTTTTTCTCCCTAAATAATAAAACCCCTCATTTAAAAACTGCATTTTGTGTTTACTTGTGTTATCTTTGACTAATAGTTAAATGTGTTTGATGATCAGAAACATTTTGTGTGACAAACATGCAAAAGAATAAGAAATCAGGAGGGGGGCAAATAGTTTTTCACACCACTGTATGTATTGTATATAATGTATCAATATATATCAGCATAGCATCAGTAGCAGACACCTCTTATTGCATATTTTGGACGCATATTTTTTTTGCATTGTCTTACAGTGTATATAGCTACTGTATTTACTCTGAAACTGTGATTTAAAAAAATAATAAATGTAGCAAAAGGTAATATTTGATTTAAAAATTCTCTAATAAAAAGAAAAGTACTTAAACACAGAATTATATAAGAAGTACAATTTTAGTCAACCATATACTCTGGTACAGTACATGTGTCGTGTGTACATGTGTCGTGTGTACATGTGTCGTGTGTACATGTGTCGTGTTACACCGGTGCCAATGTGTTCCACTTGTTGTTATGGAATCTGTTTTTATGCATTTCTTACCCACCTGCATATCCTCCCTTTCTGAAAAAGGATCTAAATCCACATACTGCCTTTTTTCTTATATAAAATATCCATTATATATCAGACATGGTTTTCTTAATTAGTTAACTGATTTGTTCAAACACTACTTTTCCATGTATCCACCGTGTGTCAGAGCTGTAATGGTAATGTAATGTAGAAGCATCTGTTCTTAATGAGGCTCTCACATCCAAGGTCAATCGAGTCAACAGGAATCATTAGTGTTTAGTGCTCATGAGTAATTGCCAATCAGTGGTACTTTCACAGAAAAACAACAAGACTAGTGTAGAGAAAGCCTACCGTTTCAAAGAGGATGCAAGCAGAGAGGGTTTGTTAAAGCATGAGACATTTTCTAGTGTTAAAAGAATCCCAGGAGACTGCAGAACAAGCATGAACACTAGCTTGGACAAAACGAGCTGTTCTTGTATGCACAGCACAAAACAACACGAGTGTGCACAGAACTACAGCTCACACTTTATTCCATTCACCGATGCAGCAATTCTTCTTGTCTCACCTGGCATGAAGGTCAAAGAGTACCATACTTCTGACCAACGCAAACCAAACCCTCCATCCTTATGACTGACGAAGGGAAAGACGTAAGATAAGGAAAGCGAGAAGGGGGTATCTGATGGATACAATTTCACCAGGAAGAAGTACATATGCTGAGGAACAGACACTGTATCCTTCAGCCCTAAAGCATAAAACACCCACACTTCGACGGAGAGCGAGAGACCGAACAAGAGAGAGGGGGAGGCGGAGAGAGAGAGAGAAAGAGAGATGGAGATAGAAAGTGTGAAGGAGCTGGACAGAATAAAAATCAGAGACTAGGTTTAAATATAGAGCATCATAGAGAGATGAAAGGGATGAAAGAAACGTGGCAAAGGAAGATAGTGTGGGGAAATTAGGAAAGTGCACTTTTGAAACAGTGAAAACCTTCTAAAACCTTTTTTATTTCACATCTAATAAGTATTTAAATTAAAAAGACAGCATCTCCAGTAAAGACAAACAGGGAAGGGCAGGACAGGTGTTAGATTACAGAGAGAGAGAGAGAGAGAGAGAGAGAGAGTCCGAGCGTTGAAGAGATGTTCATGCTCATTCGAGAAGGACCGGGAGGGGGAGGCAGTAGTAGCGGGATGAGCTCTGTACCGGAGAGAACGCCAAAACAGGTGTGTGAGCATGTCTGTGCGTGAAAACCTACAACAATGCAATTTTGCATGTTTCTTGTGGTTTCTATAGATTTCTTATATAGATGAGTATTTCTACTAGAATGTCAAGAATTATAACAGTTATACTGTATAGTGTAAGTTAAATGATTGATGGACAGGAATGAATTATTGTGTTTATTTTGATCATGGTTGATGATGGTTTGTAAACTGTCAAGAATTTCATATTTAGTGCAGTTAAGCTGATTTGAATTAATCATAAAATATGAAAAACATTTTCATTATGATAAATTTTTGTATTGGATACTATAAGTGTTCGTGGTGTCATATAAAAATATGAAAATAGACATCGTCCTTCCAAACCAAAGATTCCACATTATCATTGTATAGTAGAAAGAAAGATGAAAATTATATTCAATTCCAATAATAACATTCACATTTCACATTAGATGATTTAGATATCTCTTCATTGTCGAGACCTTAGTTAAACTAAACATGAAGTGACTTAAGCTTCCTGGCCTGTTTCGAATCAACAGTAAGAGCAGCAAACTGATATATCCAGGACTGAAAGCTCATGTTCTATTAAAACCCAAGGCTCCTGTATAGTCATTACCTAGAGCTCATTTGACCAGACACGACATCTTGAGTTCTATTAACACTGGATAATTTAGAGCCAATTCCACATCCACTAACGTCTGGCATACATGTATCCAGAGGTCTCTCAATTTACGAAACAATAGCTACTCACATTGAGTCGGTCCAGAGATCTTAATTCACCCAACATTGAGTATTCATGCATGGAAATCCTACATTATACAACACTTGGTGATCCAGTTCAGAGGTCTTTCAGTTCACCAAGATTGGGCACTCATGGCATTTGAAACCAGAGGTCTCTTATTTTTCCAACATCAGGTGCTTGTATTGTTCATGTTCTACCAAACTTACATTGTACCAATCAAGAGATCTGGATTTTTGTGCTCTTATTGAGCTCATCATTTCTCCAGAGATCTCAATTTATATAACAAACCTGGGTATTCATATTAATGTAGAAATCGCTCTTAATCCAAAGATCTTCAGGTTCAAGACAAGGAATTTATGTTTGTTATAAGTTTAATATCTCATGTCTTTTTTATTTTTAAATAAATAAATAAATAAATAAATCATATCAAGCTCATTCAAATATCTCAATTTCTAGGTACTGGGTACTCATGTTAATTTGGAGATCTCAAGTTCTATGCAAGCTGGTTGGTTGTGTAGCACTAATTTGAAGATCTCATGTTCTACCAACACTTGGCATTTGTGTTAAAGGAGAGATCTCAAGTTCTGTCAACAATGGGTACTCATGTTAATTTTCAGATCTCAAGTTCTGTCAACACAGGGTACTCGTGTTTTATCCAGTCCGGATATCTCATGTTCTTCCTACACTGAGTAGACATATCAAAGCATTCCGGAGATCTCAAGTTCTGTCAACATTGGTTACTCTTGTTCAATCCAAAGAGCTAAAATCAAATCTTGCCAATATTGGGTACGCATGTTTCGTCATTCTGGCTCATGTTCATGTTCTACCAGCACTGGGGTGTCACATCAAGCTCATGAAGAGGTCCACTTTTCTGACACTGGGTACTTGTATTCATTTGGAGATCTCAATTTCTACCAACACTGGGTGGTCAGGTTGTGCTAATTTGGTGATCTCATGTTCTACCAACACAGGGTATTCATATTGAGCCGACCCGAAGATCTCAGGTTCACCTTGTATGAAATACTATCAATCTCAAAGGCTCATGTTTTCTAGAACTGTCAGCTTGTGTTTCAGACCGCGGCAGCATTTTACCTATAATGATTGCTCATGTTTTGCCAGTACTAACACTTAACCAGTTCTGGTGACTTGAATTTTGTCAATTCCAAGGTCAAATATGAACATAAACTAAAAGTCCTTTTAATTTAAGGATTTTTTTTTTTTTAAAGTTGCTGATGTTCCAGCAATGTCTGGCAGTGTTACAAGTGACCCAATAAATTTCGTTCAGAATGAGTTGCTTTAAAAATGATCAGATTTGTGTGATCGTTTGACTGTGCTACATGCTGATAGGTCCAAGCTGCCATTAAGAAGACGGTGGAGAAACAGAAGAAGCAGCTTGAAAATGGCGAGAATTTCAACAACACACCTAAATCAAATGGAGGATGGAGACAAAGACTTTCTGCACCACATGAAAGAACAGGAGATGAAGATGAAGAGGATGTAGAGGCAGTAGCTGAGCCAAAGGAACAGCAAGCGAAAGAGAGATCTGATCTAACGCCTATTGTGGATTCAGTGTTTGGCCAAGTAAGAATGCATCACATTACCTTACAGTACAGTAGAGTACAGTACAGAGAGGAACCATGGTCAGGTCTTTAGTTACTGTAAACTGGAACAGTGAAAGGAAATGTAGATGTTCTATTAAACTTATGAAATGCTCACATGTACGAAAGTATAACTGGATTTGTTTTTAATACTCAGCATTTAATATATATATATATATATATATATATATATATATATATATATATATATATATATATATAAAATTATGTTGTGTACATATAAAAGATACACAACATAATTTACGTAAAACACGCAGCAGAAATGTCCAAAATTCTGCTGGGAAAGATTCACATGTTCACTAAAAGTCTTTTCATTATCAGATAATGTGTGGTCAAGCTTCGTTCCTCTGAGTCATTGCACTACTGAATAATTTAACATCTTGTCAGATCCTCTATCTCTTCAGCGATATTTCTCCTCTTCCAGACCAAGTGTATTAAATTCATATGTTCACTATAATTTATTAGCATCTGTGGATTAAAAAAAAAAAAAAAAAAAACAGACTTTCTCTTTTGATTTCTGAATAACCTGCATATTTTCCATGTAATTATATTTCAGTCAAGTTTCAAGTTTCAAACCCAGCGACCAGGCTTGTCTGCTTTATTAGGAATTATCCAATCAGGCAATTGTGTGTCAGCAGAACAATACTGTACATGTAATCTCACAGGTAGAGGTCAAGCACAAAACCAAAACCTTCCAAGCTTGACCAAAACCCAAAAAACAAACAACTGAGAACACACAGCACTTTGAATCTTAAGAAGCATTGGGTCCAACAGCAGGCGATACAAAGTGCATGAGCAGGTCATGTTCATTGTATATGCTTCAGTACGTATGTGGCACAAACACTCATACTGATTAATTTCTGATTAATCTCTGTTACTCTGCCTTCATCTGACACTCTGAATACGTCCTCACATAGCATATTACTTTCTAGTTCAATTGATATCTGATTGACTGGCATAAGATAAAATATTGCATGCGTGGCCTGTTTTCCCGAGCTTCACTCCCGAGGCGGTGACCTCTGTCTTGTGGTGTTGCGTTCCTGTCCTAAGGATAGTCTTGCTGTAATCACTAGGTACTGACATCTTATCGCCAGTGAAAAGGGAACAGGAAAGACACCCAATCTCAAGCGCTCACCTTCCTGGGAAAGACTATAGCCTTATGATTATTTAATAGTTTGTAGAGGCAAGCAACATGTATTTCTCCCAAAAATTGATCGATCTGATCAGGGAACGTTTAGCTGGCATGGAAAGACAATAGGACTGTTTGAATATACAGTGACATTAAAGGAAAAAAACTAACATAACAAAACAAGTGGGTCTGTTAGCCTGGGGTAGGGAATTTTTGTAGCCTTAATGTAAAGCATGACTACTATCCATCCATCCATCCATTTTGGAACCTCTGTAGTCTAACTAGGGACCATGGAGGCCAATGGTGATCTTTCCATTTTACGACCATGGTAATCAGCATTCACACGCACATTCACACAATACGGATAATTTTGGATGCCAATAAGGAAACCAAGGTTTTGCATTTTTTCCCTGTGCTTGGTGGGTTTCCTCTGGTGTACACCAGTGTACCTGGAGGAAACCCACCAAGCACAGGGGAAACATGCAAATTCCATGCACATAGACCCAAGACGGGAATCGAACCCTGGAGGTGCAAACCGACAGTGCTAACCACCGGTACCACCAAAGCACGACTATAAATCAATACAAGTAATACAGCATAATAAAATAATCCATCAAGTACTTCTGAAGGATTCCTGGAAGGATTCAAGGAACTCCTTGTTGAGTGATGTATTAGACAGCAGCCTCCATGAGCATAATCAAAACACAAACCCAGAGAATATCATTAAGAAGAACAGGGTTCATCACTCAGCGACAGTTTCAGACATGTGTAGAATTCATACCAGGGATGCAACGAAGATGTTCTAGGCTTTCACTGTGGGCCAGCACCTTGCCAACACACTTTATGTCCTCACGCACTTTACAGTAGTTCAGAGCAAACAGGCTTTTTTTGTTCATTTATCCATGCATACTGTACATCTCAATACTGCTCCAAACTTCATATCCAGAGTTAAAAGTGATTTATGCTTCTACTGCCACCTAATGTCTGTTGTCACTCAGAAGCATCAGAGATACTTACACACACTCGCACGCACATATACACACACACACACAAAGTGTGATATGTGATACAACACATGATTACTCGGGTTCTGAAATGCAAGCTGTCTTGTTAACAGCAATCCCATAGTAAGAATGACCTCATTTGACAAGACCTGGCTAGATATGCATGCATGTACTGTACACACACACACTCATACACACACACACACACACTCATACACATACACATGTCATAGAGTTAAAGAGAGCCATAAAAAGAGAGAGAGAGAGAGAGAGATAGATCATATTACTGGGGTGAGTGTGAGTATTTTTGTGGACGTGTGTTTGAGTACGCAGGCGGATTAATGTGGATTATAGTCTGGGCTGACTTGCAAAACCTGCTAACAGAAGCTAGATTTTGCCAGCACGCTTGCATAGTGATTAGATTAGAATTAAAGCATGCACACAGAACAGCAAAACATCACACAAACATGATAGGTCAGCTCTACCCATCCTTAAAAATCCTGATTTGCCTACGTGTGCTGTATTTGCCTTCACTTTTTATTTCTATTTCTCTCTGTCGTTTCCTTTCAACTGTGCCCATCTGTGCGTCTGTAATCTGAAAGGTGGGATTAAAAAGGGTCATTTTCTTGTCTAATACTCACTCTGCCCACCCCCTTATTCTCTCATCCAGCTTATAAAAGTCATTTGCATTTGAGGTCCAGCAATCTGTGGTAAGTGAGCAGGCATGAATGAAGAGAGGGTGCGGAAAGAGAGATTCATGGAAAGGGTGTGAAATAGGAGATTGTTATGAAATCCAGAATTCAGGTTGTGTTAAGGCTGTTAATGCCGGCTTGGCACTAAATGGAGAGGTTTATTTTTAAAAAAGGTGAGTGAGATTTATTCGCGGCATCACCTCGGGCAGGACATTTGATGCGGTGAGATAAGATGAGACAATAGTGCTTAATTAAATTGAAAATGTCCACGTTTTTCGTGCCGTGCGGAATATGAGCTCTGCACCATTCTGTAAAGTCATTACATAGAAAGAAAGCAAGAGAAGGAAAGAATATCAGTTTTCTAAGGACTAATGGGAAACTGCACCAATCCAGTGAAACACAAAATAACAAAGGTAAGGTACTGTTCGTTGTACTGTACATGTGCACGGTTCAAGTTTTAATGCTTCAAGTTCAAGTTTATTACTGGAACAGAATACTGCGATACGTGCATGTCTGATAAATTCATGATCATGATGCTGATGAAAAAAAAAAGCGATGTAAATTTGTAATTATTGTCATTTTAACACACAGAGGAGCAGATCCTAATTCATTAAATTTGTATGTCTTAACTGATATTTGGTCCCACCATAAGAGTGTGCCCCAGAGTAGTGGATTGACCAATGGGGTGGGGTCATTGTCACCCGGACCACGCCCACCTGAAGCATCCGAAGGGGAGAAGGAGATAATCTCTGAGTTTAAACAGCCCCTGAATTTGCTGGTCCAAAACTGCACTATGCTGCACAACATCGTCGGACCCGCGTGCATCTTCCTCAGGCAGGGCTTGTCTCAGGCTCAGCTCGTATGTATGCAGAAATCATCATTTACCTAAAAAAACCTACTTCTGCCATGTGTATCATCATGTGGGGACATCATCATGAAAACTCCTGTCATGCTCTCAACTATCATCTTCATCCAATCCACTCTTAACGTTAACACGGCTCTGCATGTTTACGTCTGTGGGATTAGGAACGCTTTGTCTCATGAGCCTATTTATTTTGATAAGGATGATCTGCTTTGATGTTGAAAGAGATTGTTTTGGATTGTAGTTAAATACCGGGCCAAAGTTCAAAGATATAGTGAGACACTATAATATAACGTGGTGTTAAGGTTCCAGATTATTTGAAAAAAAAAAAAAAAAATTCGTTGACATGCGTCTCGCAACTTCAGGGTACGAACTTTAGCTCGCTATATAGAGTTCTGCATGTCTTCCCCATGTATGTGTGGGGGACCTCAAGCTCTCCTCGACCATCCTAGCTAATAAAAACGCCAATTGCTGAATTCAAAATAAAAAATAAAAAAGCTTTTGATCATTTAGATTTTTTAATTTTTTTTTGCTTTCCACATTTTTTTTGCTTCCAGCTATAAACTTAGTGAAATGTCAAACTTAAAGGTGCAGTTAGTGGTTTAAAATATTTTTTTTTAGCCAATAAAAATATCTTAAAATAGGGGTTTCTGTGAAGCACTAGGTTTCTTAGACAAATCTGACGAAAAAAAAAAGAAAAAACAAGTCGCCATCATGCATCCAGACGAGACGTTGCTGCCCTTTTTTGCTAGCATGCACGCGATCTAGCCTAGCCAGTGAGAGGAAACGCAATTTTTTAAGCCTTGGAGGCTTTGGAGGGACCATTTAATTTAGGAATTTGTCAAAAAGCTGTGACAAGGTTATTTTGTTAACATTATGGACATTGTACCACCGATGTCATTAGGTTGCTTCTGAAAGTTCGAATTACTGAAATAAAATGATGTTGCTCCACATTTGCCTATGACTTTGGGATACCATTGAACGAAAAGCGGCGGCACGGTGGTGTAGTGGTTAGCACTGTCGCCTTGCACCTCCAGGGTCTGGGTTCGTTTCCCGGCCAGGCTCGATTCCCGTCTCTGTGTGCATGGAGTTTGCATGTTCTCCACGTGCTTGGTGGGTTTCCTCCGGGTACTCCGGTTTCCTCCCACAGTCCAAAGATATGCAGGTTAGGCTAATTGGCGTTCCCAAATTGCCCGTAGTGTGTGAGTGTGTGTATGTGTGCTCTGCGATGGATTGGCACGCTGTCCAGGGTGTACCCCGCCTCATGCCCTGAGTCTCCTGGGATACGCTCCAGGTCCCCGCGACCCTAAATACAGGATAAAGCAGTGAATGAATGAATGAATGAAAAGCCCCACCATAACATTACAAGTACTTGTAATGTAACTTAACGTAAAGTAACTTTTATTAATCCAGTAGCACTTTTTTATACTATCGTTTTTTTATTTTCTTATTTTGGTAATTAAGCCAATGCTCTGACTCAGACTAGAACCCTGGTTCTTGAAGGGTGGTGGTGTTCTTGGGGTTTGCAAACTTTGTTAGAAACATATAGAACCACGGATGTAGACAGTGTGTGAATAGTCGTTCAAAAACAGCCATGTCCCAACATGAAAATAGTTACAACAATGTTATGAGTTCTACCTTCTCATGGCGACCACAGGTCAAAATCTAAATCACCAAGAACAAGAGCTAACCAAGAACATTTTCCAAAAATCACAAAAACAGGAAAGAAAGCTCAAGTGATGTCATGTAACATGACAATCAACAGAATAACAGAACCATTAATATCTAATGGTGGATTGACACAAATGAAATAGATTAGAGAGGATTAACTACAAGAGGTGGGTTTGGGGGGGGGGGTCGATCCAGTATAATCAACTGAGAGCAGTGTTAGTATTAACCGTAACATTTAAAATGGACTAAAGCATCACTTTTGGGATTTTCTCTACAAGCAAAGTGAACAGTCTCATCCATTATGCTGATAGTGTGGACAATGTGATTGTGTATATGTACTGTAAGTGTGTGTGTGTGTGTGTGTGTGTGTGTGTGTGTGTGTGTGTGTGTGTGTGTGTGTGTGTGTTATGGGGTCTCCCTCAAGTTAAACCTTTTAAATCTCTTTATCTGAAGCTGTTGCCATGCAGCACCTAATCTGATCAGTGTGTTGAATCAGATACTAATACATATCGTCCTTGCGTATGGATTCTCACTCTTCCACATGCTCATTTTACACTCCTCTTTTTTCCATCCTCAACTTTTGTTCACTTATTTCTTGCATACTTTTCCAACTTTCTATTAGTGCGATGCTCAACATGATGACCCTGGAAGTTATAATATAGAGGGAGAAAGCAGGAGATAAAAAGGATGATGTGGGCAAAATATTTATCTATTTGATAGTAATTGTCAATTTATTATGATTCTATTTTTATATCACACTGCTTTCATGCAACAGGACAGGGATCTCCGTCCAGAAGAGATAGAAGGTACGTGCAGATAAAATAAACAAGTTTTAATGTTGGAGAAAAAGCACAGCTCATCAAATTATACCTGCTTTGTGTGTGTGTGTGTGTGTGTGTGTGTGTGTGTGTGTAGAGCTGCGAGAGGCTTTTAAAGAGTTTGATAGGAACAAAGGCTACATCAGCTGTAAGGACCTTGGCGAGTGCATGAGGACTATGGGATACATGCCGACCGAGATGGAGCTCATCGAGCTGAGTCAGCAAATTAGTGAGTGACATTACCAGTCATTATGTATTGTATAACTAAGTTGCAATATATGATGAGGTATTATGTACGTTATACTACTACACTCATACCACTGTGTAGTTATAATATGTATAATTATTACATAGCGGCGCGGTGGTGTATAGTAGTGGTTAGCACTGTCGCTTTGCACCTCCAGGGTCTGGGTTCGATTCCCCGGCCAGGCTCGATTCCCGTCTCTGTGTGCATGGAGTTTGCATGTTCTCCCCGTGCTTGGTGGGTTTCCTCCGGGTACTCCGGTTTCCTTCCACAGTCCAAACATATGATTAGGCTAAATGGCGTTCCTAAATTGCACGTAGTGTGTGATTGGGTGTGTGAGTGTGTGTATGTGTGTGTGCCCTGCGATGGATTGGCACCCTGTCCAGGGTGTACCCCGCCTAGTGCCCGAAGTCTCCTGGGATAGGATCCAGGTTCCCCCAAGATCTGCATATCTTTGGACTGTGGGAGGAAACCAGAGTACACAAAGCAAATCCACCAAGCACGGAGAGAACATGCATACTCTCAGATGGGAATTGAACCCAGACCCTGAAGGTGCAAGTTGAAGCTCCTAACCACTAAGCCACCAGGCCACCTAACATATAAATATATTTTTTCGATTTAACAATATTATATTATGTACCGTACATTATACACTGCATAATGTTATGTACTGTTTAACAATGTTATTTAATGTACTATACCCCTTATGGATTTGGAGGTGTAGGAGTCAAGAATGTGGTGTCTTCATGGTTGAAAAACACTACAAAACCACCCTTTATGATATTGCTATAGCAGACAGAAATGTGATAAAGCACCCGCTGTAGAACTCTAATGGAGGACCCCCTATAGGCTTTCTAGGGTGTCCTTGTAGCAGAGCATATGCGAGGCAGTAGCACCACATCCCAGAAAACATGATGAGGTGCCCTCTAGGGTGCTGCTCCAGCAAGGAATATGTAATGCCATGCCCAAAGGTGTTTCTCTACATGCAAGGAAATATGATAAAGGAGTATGTGATGCAATGCTCTACAGGATTTCCCTATGTGCGAGAAAATATGATGAAATGCCCCAATGAGTGCCCGTACAGTAAAGAAGACTAGCTGTAGTGCCCAATACGCTCCATTAGATGTGAGAAATGTGTGTGTGTGTGTGTGTGTGTGTGTGTGTGTGTGTGTGTGTGTGTGTGTGTGTGTGTGTGTGTGTGTGTGTGTTTTGCAGCCGGAGGCAAAATCGACTTTGAAGACTTTGTGGAACTGATGGGCCCTAAAATGCTTGCAGAAACTGCAGACATGATTGGAATGAAAGAATTAAGGGATGCCTTCAAAGAGGTTCCGTCTAGACACATCATGCTGTACATGAACACTTTATGAGAGCTCATATCCTTTCATAATTTGCTTCTGAGCTAGAGCTGTTTTTCCTTCTCTAGCACAACCGGTCCAGTTCAGAAAAGGCTTTTAAATAGCCGGTTAGTTCAATCAGCTGTGCTGGGATCTGGGAAAAGACTAAAACGTCCAGGGCAGAGGGTTCTCCAGGACACTGCAACCTAGAATAATGTTCTATTAGGTAGTTCAGTGGTGCTGTGATCTCCAAACGATGAATGAGAATGGGTCGCTTTAAAGGAATATTTCTTTATTGATATTTATATTTATAGTAATAATATTTTATATTATTACTTAATCTATATACTCCGAACCTACAACCTTGGAAAATAATTCCAATACATTTCCTTGTACTGAGAAATAACTTATTTATTTGAAACATAAATAATAATAAAAATAAATGTCTAAGGGCAATTATTTATAAGAATAATTAGAATATTGAATTCAAATCTACAGCTAAAAATTCAGAAAGATGTTACACTTACACTCACTTGATGTTCTAATGATATACATATAACCTAATGTGATCAGGACAACATTCCATCCAATCCTTGAAAAAAAAAAAAACAGATTAATTATACAGGTCTAAAGTTGAATTTACATTTGAAACTTGCATTTACTTTATGATTTGCATAATTGTATATTTTTGGACCAAAAATCTGCACTACGATTATAAGTGTGTTTTCTGCTTAACATGATAAAAAAATTATATCATGTTATAAACATGATAAAAAAAATTTTTTTAAGTGCACAAAGCAGCGACAACAAATTGCCAAATGATAATTAGCATCATTTATGCTTTTGTCCTCCTGGAAAAAATGTCTAGGCTTGAATTAAAACTCAAATATCTGTCACTAATAAAACAAACATTAGCAATATGTACAAGTCTTGCTCTGAAATTAATTTCCTTCTGATATTTTGACAGTTTGACTCAAATGGCGACGGGCAGATCAGCATTATTGAACTGAGGGAGGCAATGAAGAAACTGATGGGTGAGCAGCTGAACCCGAGAGACATCGACGATATCATCCGCGACGTGGACCTCAATGGAGACGGCCAAGTGGACTTTGAAGGTCAGAAACAAAAGGGAAAAAGAACGGAATGTCATCTTTACAGTAGATATACTTTATTCTATTGCTATTTTACTTTAATACACATATTAAAGTTACTTTTCTTCCGGATTAAGTATATATGATTCCATGTTTGCACATAGTGCAGTTTTCCCTGATTTATGAGACGTATATATGCGTATTCTTTAAATGTGCATGGTTTCCTGCTTTTCATTCTTTAATGTTAGTAATGAATGCGATAGGAAATTAACTTTGACCTGCACGGCACGCGCAAGCTGCACGCTGATTGGTTGTTGTCGTATTGTTCTGCTGTGTGATTGGCTCTTAGATTAATCCATATCGAGCAAAAAATGTCTAGAGCTTATCATCGTTATTAAAATCAAATATATCGCGATTCGATATGATATCGTTTATCGGCCCAGTCCTAATTGTGTCTGCTTTTTTATTATTTGCTTAAATATATTCTGCGTGCTTTCTAATGCATGATTTGCATTAATTTCCAGACATAAATCTAAATAATCCTAATATGTATCTGATTTCCTATTGTGCATGGTTTTATGTGCATGGTTAAACTTGAATGATTTCCTGTTTCATGTGCTTTGTTGTGCATGACTTCCAGTTTTTCCTGTTTTGCTCTACACAATTTCCTGTTTTTATTGCACTTTATCATGCATGACTTCCTATTTAACATGCTTTAATGCATATTATTTTCCTTCTTCAGTTTGAAAGGCTTCCTGTTTCTTGTGCTTTAATAAATAGAATATATAGTTTTCCACCATTTAAGGTGCATGATTCCCTGCTTTATTTTCAATATGCTCTGATTTCCTATTTCTCCAAGCTTCAACTTGCATGATTTCCTGTTTGCCTTATTAATAAATCAGGTCTCCTAACAGGAGGAAAAGTAAACCGTGATATATCAAACTTGATAATGCGAGTGCCAAGAGCACCTATAGCATCAACGTTTTCTGTCATTAGCTATTTAATGTTTTTTCTTCTTCTTTCTTTTCCCTTTAGAGTTTGTGAGGATGATGTCACGTTGACACGTTGACGGATAATCACGGAGGATCCACCATAAATAATCTCTTCAATAGTGCTGGAATAACATACTGTAGCTATGCTTGTTTTGTAATGTAATGATCAGATTTATTTTTTCAGTTTATCTGTATGTTCAATGAATTATTTAATAAAGTAAGTTACTGTGGTTTCATAATAAATGAAATGGAGTTGAGCAGTTTTATTGCAAATATGGTTCAAAGCAGATAATTATGTTAATATGTTTAAAAAGCAGTGCCCTAATTAACCAGTATATATTCTGTTTTCTTCTGTTGCTATTTTTTCTTGTTTGGTGTCTCACCTTAAGAAGCACCCCAGTGCGAACAGTTACAAAACTCACATTTGATCCATCAGCTCATGCCCAAGTGCTCTTTGTTCATTCTACAATAAATATAATACACTCTACCTAGTGCACTATTTATACAGGATGTACTTACTACCTAGAAAGGTCCTACCTTCTGTACATGAGGTGAGTTACTGACAAACAGATGATGTTGTTGAGTGCCAATATGTCTCATATCTGTTTTGAAACAGGTGTAAGAAATTCACAAAAAGAAAAAAATTATTCCAGACATTTATGCTTTATTGAAAAGGTGGATCAGGATTCTCTAAATTTGATCAAGGGGGATGACTAAAGATCTTTTCTTCTTTCCTTTTTTCTTTTCATCCTCCTGAAAGGGTTGGGAAAAAGGTGAGAGGTAATAAAAACTCAAATATGGAAGGAAAAACAAAAGTCATGGCGCATGAGCGAAAGAGAGGAGAGGAACTAAGTGGAAGCTCATCAGCTTAAAAACTCCACTATGAGGCAAAATGTGACCGTGAGACTTAGAAGTCTCTAACTTCTAAAAACCGGCTAGTTACATCGAGAATATTTTCCTGGGGGGTCACAGTGTCCTCGGACATCTCTCTTCCTCTCCATCCTCCGGCAGCCCTCTGTTTCTCCTCCGCTTCGTCTCTTCCGCTCCAGGCCTGGCCCTCACTTGCTGGCCATGGTGTAGCAGCCCTGTGGGTGCCACTGCATGTCACGGATGCGCCTGATTGATTGCATCTGAGGCCAGCGAGCACCATACTCGTTAAAGTGTCTATAGTCGCCCTTCTCCAGCAGGTACTGGCTGCCACGGTAGCCGGCGTACTGGTAGCCCACCCAGCTGAAAGAAAAGAAAAAAGCAGTCAGAACAATATGCCTACTATTGGCCTGCATTGTACCACATCCAAATATAAAGAGATCCATGTGGTTGCATTTTATGTGGAAATTCAAATCCAGGACGCATTAAAAGTGCAGTCACTGATTTTGGCAGAGTTGCTTTGAGACTCAAAACACAAGGAAGCACCAGCACTTAGTGTTTCCATTAATATTCCTTCAAAATTTATGCCATAAAATTCATCATTGTCAACTATACCACTTTGTCCTGTATCGCAGGGGGCCTAGAGCCTATCTTAGGGGTATACCCTGGGCAGGGTGCAGGCAACGCCACTTAGTCTAATGTGCATGTTTTTTTTAGACTGTGGAAGGAAACCCACCAAAGAACAGGGAGAACATGCAAACTCCATGCACACAGAACCGAGGTGGGACTCGAACCCAGACCCTGGAGGTGCACAGCGACAATGCTCACTACTAAACCATCGTGCCGCCAGCAGATACTCTATCTGTACTTAATCTGTTGTTCTTCTTTCGGCTGCTCCAGGCAAGGGGGCGCCACAGTGGACCATTTGGGCCGCACATGGCTTGAGACCGGAACACTGGCTGGGAATCGAACCCGGGCCTTCTGCATGGCAGAAGGTGCCACTAAGCCACCAGGACCCTTGTATCTGTACTTAATCTAAATATTAAAAGAAAATCACATCACGAATCCTACCTTCAAGTTTTGTGCCTGATTTGTGTACCTGATAGCCACCCACTTACGTTCCACAGCCGACCAAGATGCTCCCTACTCTGTCGGTGAAGCCGTATGAGTACAGACTGGGCACGTCATCGTCCATGATCTCCATCTTACGACCCTTGTAGTCTCCTACCTCATACAGGCAGATCTTGTGTTTCTCAGGGTCCTAAGGAAAAACAAATGCGAGATTGATAATGATTAAAGCACGATGGTCTAAGCAGGTATTTTTGTGTGTGCGTACGTCTGTGTACTGTATTTGTGTGCACACACCATTCTGACGGGTCTAAAAGACAGCAGGTAGTCATTCCTCTGGCAGTTGCTCCAGGAGTCCCATCGCGGGTAGTCACCCTTCTCTAGGATGTACATCTCTCCACAGAAGTTCATCTGCTCCCAACCTACAAAACTGCAAACACCAGTTTTCGCATATGAGAGACGAACACTGTACCGTATGCAGCACTCAGACGGACCGGTTGTTAGAAACAAACTTACGGGCCACACTCCACACGAAGCGAGCGGACCTTGTCCATGCCCATCGCACACACGTTCATGCACTCGGCGTTGATCTCGATCATGCGGCCCTGGAAGTTCTCCTGGTCAAACACGTACAGCTAATACACATAAAGAGAGTTTAGTTTAAGATGAATGTGTGAAGCTTTTTATGTTCATTTTTGTTGGGAGGGATTTTACCTTGTATGCCATCATGCCCGTGTCAGACTTCTTGGTCTTGCCGTCGGTCTCAGAGGGGGTCTGTTTCTCGCTGCTGGAAGACATGATGCCTAAAGAGGGATACGTACTGTAGACATTGCAATCAATAGTTACTAAATAGCAGTTAAAACAGTTCACACCATAGAGACTTCAAGCTCTGTTCAACTGCTGTACCATGTTGTGCTGAGTTTAGAGTTGAGTATTGCTCTGTGCATGTGTGTTCTGGCTCACCTGTGTGTTCAGTATGAGTTTAGCAGTTTAGAGTGTGTGTGTGTGTGAGTGTGTGTACAGCCAGGGTCACAGCTTTTATACCCTGGCGCTGAGTGTTGTCAGGATTAACAGTTAACAATGAAAGTCGCTGAGTCCAGAGAAAAGAAACAAAAACATAGAAGATAAACCCCCTCATCATCATCATCATCATCATCATCATCATCACAGAAAGTAATGGACAAACACTAAAATTTTCACCACAAACCACTGATGCGTCTCAACAATATAAGTTATGAGTGAGTCTGGTCATGATTTATTCCGCACTTTAGATAAATACACCGTCATTATGGTAGCTGTAGGAAATGATACTAATATCCTTACATTCAGGAATTAAGCTGCTATTAAGCGTCTGAGCGGCTATCCTCATGACTGGACATTTTCATTTTCAATTTCATCTCAATTCTTTTTTTATTTTTATTACTTGTACATAATATGAATTTTACATCCAATAGCTTTCTATATTTTCTATACTGTAAGAATTATTATTATAATACTCATATTTACTTTTATATTCCTGATTTGAATATTTTCTTTTCATACTCTATTTTTCTTTTACATTTTTCGGTCAAGGACAGTTGTTAGAACATTTCACCGCATATCATACTGTGTTTGGTTATGTATGTGACAGATAAAATCATTAATTTGAATTAATGATGAATTGTACATACCTGACATTAGTTTAATAACATGCCCACAGAGGAAAATATAATATCTGAATAAAATATCTATCGATATAGTAAACTGTAAACATTAATACAGGTTAAACAGCAATTTGCACAGTAAACTTCATTCATCATTCATCTTCTATACCGCTTAATCCTTCTATTCAGGGTCGCAGGGGGCCTGGAGCCTATCCCAGGAGGCTTCGGGCACTAGGCGGGGTACACCCTGGACAGGGTGCCAATCCATTGCAGGGCACACACTCATACGCACATTCACACACCCAATCACACACTACGGTCAATTTGGGAACACCAATTAGCCTAACCTGCATATCTTTGGACTGTGGGAGGAAACCGGAGTACCCGGAGGAAACCCACCAAGCACGGGGAGAACATGCAAACTCCATGCACACAGAGACGGGAATCGAACCCGGACCCTGGAGGTGCAAGGCGACAGTGCTAACCACTACACCACCGCACCGCTGCATCTGTTTCTCACTGGTTAATCCCCAAAGTTAGATGTTTTTTTACGCTTGAATGATTCATAGGTCATTGTGTGGCTTAACAAACAGAAAAGCATTTATCTGAACCTGCTCAGGTAGAGGGATTGGACTGAATCTATCTATTTAATAATAATAATAATAATAATAATAATTATCATCATACTACTCCTACTAATAACAATAAATAGTTGGCTTGGTGGTGTAGTGGTTAGCATTGTCTCCTCGCTGTGAGAATTCTCATTGTGCTTGGTGGGTTTCCTCTGGTTACTCTGGGTTTATCCCGCACATCCTCAGTTCTTATCAATTTGCAAAACCCTGTTTGTATAAATAATGTAAAAGTTAAGCTTGGGGAGAATGCTTTTTATGACTTATGAAGTCAAATAAAATTATTATTGACTATAATAATAATATTATTAATTATTATTATTTCTTTTTTAATGACTTATATACAGTGGGGCAAAAGTAAATAAAAGTATTTAGTCAGCCACCAATTGTGCAAGTTGTCCCACTTAAAAAGATGAGAGAGGCCTGTAATTTTCATCATAGGTATACCTCAATTAAACAAACAAAAAAAAAAAAAGAAAGAAAATCACATTGTAGGGTTTTTAAAGAATTTATTTGCATATTATGGTGGAAAATAAGTATTATACAAAATTTCATCTCAGTACTTTGCAGTGGTGTCAAAAGTATTCACATTCATTACTTGAGTAGAAGTATAGATACTAGGGTTCAAAAATACTTCTTTAGAAGTTGAAGTATCAACCCAAGCTTTTTACTTAAGTAAAAGTGTAAAAGTACTGGTTTCAAAACTACTTAAAGTATAAAAGTAAAAGTACCGCGAGGGGGGAAAAAGCATTAAGGTCTCGCGTTCTGATCATAAAAATAGAGTAACGAGGCTGTTTTTAAAAAGTAAGGAGTAGAAAGTACAGATAATTGCTTAAAAATGTGAGGAGTAGAAGTAAAAAGTCGGCTGAAAAATAATTACTCCAGTAAAGTATAGATACCCAAAATTTCTACTTAAGTAAGGTAACGAAGTATTTGTACTTCGTTACTTGACACCTCTGGTACTTTGTTATATACACTTTGTTGGCAATGACAGAAGTCAAACGTGTTCTGTAAGTCTTCACAAGGTTTTCACACACTGTTGCTGGTATTTCGGCCTGTTCCTCATGCAGATCTCCTCTAGAGCAGTGATGTTTTGGGGCTGTCGCTGGGCAACACAGACTTTCAATTATATCCAAAGATTTTCTCTGGGGTTGAGATGCTTCTGATGAAGCCACTCCTTCGTTGCCCGGATGGTGTGTTCAGGATCACTGTCATGCTGAAAGACAATTCATTCTTTACTTTACACGAATCAGTCGTCCTGGTCCCTTTGCAGAAAAACAGCCCCAAAGCATGATGTTTCCACCCCCATGCTTCACAGTAGGTATGGTGTTCTTTGGCTGCAACTCAGCATTCTTTCTCCTCCAAACATGACAAGTTGAGTTTTTACCAAAAAGTTCTATTTTGGTTTCGTCTGATCATATGACATTCTCCCAATCCTCTTCTGCATCATCCAAATGCTCTCTAGCAAACCCCGGACAGATGTATTATTATTATTATTATTATTATTATCATTAATTTCATCTTCTATACCGCTTAATCCTGTGTTCAGGGTCGCGGGGGACCTGGAGCCTATCCCAGGAGGCTTAGGGCACTAGGCGGGGTACACCCTGGACAGGGTACCAATCCATCGCAGGGCACACACACATACACACACTCACACACCCAATCACACACTACGGGCAATTTGGGAACGCCAATTAGCCTAACCTGCATATCTTTGGACTGTGGGAGGAAACCGGAGTACCCGGAGGAAACCCACCAAGCACGGGGAGAACATGCAAACTCCATGCACACAGAGACGGGAATCGAACCCAGACCCTGGAGGTGCAAGGCGACAGTGCTAACCACTACACCACCGCGCCGCCTCTATTACTATTATTATCATAAATTTTTGCAGATTTATGAAAAAAATATATATTTTTTAATCTGTACATTATTTACAGCCTTTGCCATGACACTCAAAGTTGAGCTCCTATTTCCACTGATGATCCTTAGTTTCTGTTGATGTCCACCAGTGGTACATTCAGTTGATTTGGAAAGACACATACCTGTCTATATAAGCTGTCACAGATAATAGTGCATGTGAGAGCACAAACCAAGCCATAAAGTCCACAAGGAACTGTCTCTAGACCACCAAGACAGGATTATATCGAGGCACAGATCTGGGGAAGGGTACAGAAAAATTTCTGCAGCATTGAACAAAAAACAAAACAAAAAAAAAGTGAAACACTGTGAATACCGTCAGTGGTTCTAGTTACGATAAGACATTGGGGAACAATAGTTTGCACAGAACCTTCACAGGTTCACCAAGAGGGAGCATTTGAAGACTTTAAAGGATTTTAAATGATTTAGGAGGAGGTATTGCACAATCAAACATTGCGTTTTTCTACTACAGTAGTTTGATCATGCTGTATTATTAGACATATTGAGGTATGAACCACCAGTGCACGTCTGAACACAGCTCTGTACTATCTAAAACCTCCAAACACACACACAGACACACACCGGGCTGTACTGTGTACTGTGCGTTTGTAATCCTAGTTTCTTTGGAGCTCTTTGTCGTACACAAGAGTGCTGACCCGAGAGAACATCCTTTTGTGTGCCCGCTTTTTTACACACCCTCTATTCTATTGACATCACTCCTAATGCTATGTAAAAGACCTCCTGATCAATTCAAACACACACACACACTTCTATAGTAAATGTGCTGAGTTGGTGGCAATGGTGCTGCTCTGTGCGCATGCACACACGACACTGAGCAGAGGCCCTGTGCCCGCTCCCGAAGGTCTGTAGTATAAAACCGGGACACCAGGCGCTCTGAAAACTCCACGCAGGTCAGGCGTTCGGGCGTGAGGTGTGACTGAAAAATCAACGGTAAGAGCGCCAAATAGCTTCACACGCCTAAATTAATCTTAGTGCACTGTGAATAAACAAAAAGTAGCTTGGTCATGTGACCTACTTTATAGCTCAGTTATGATAAATAAATATGATTTGTTATTAGGGTCTGAAATGTATAAGGTTACATAGGAGTTTCTTTATTTTAATTTTTTAACTTGTAAGTAATAAAGTATTTCATAATAAATTGAATAACTTTCTATTCGATAACTTTTTAGATGTCAGGACAATTGAATATATATTAAGAATCATTAATTCACTAATTGAACTGTTAAACATTAAAGCTTTGCATTACATGCTGCTTTCTAGTTACACCCAAAAGATAATAAAGGTGTATACTTTAGGGTACCATGTTTGAATACTCTTTTTCTGTCTGCATCATTTGTCATTTTGACTATCAAAGGCTGTTATTCATTTAAATTCCATTAATATAAGTACACGGCGGCGCGGTGGTGTAGTGGTTAGCACTGTCGCCTTGCACCTCCAGGGTCTGGGTTCAATTCCCCGGCCAGGCTCGATTCCCGTCTCTGTGTGCATGGAGTTTGCATGTTCTCCCCGTGCTTGGTGGGTTTCCTCCGGGTACTCCGGTTTCCTCCCACAGTCCAAAGATATGCAGGTTAGGCTAATTGGCCCGTAGTGTGTGATTGGGTGTGTGAGTGTGTGTATGTGTGTGTGCCCTGCGATGGATTGGCACCATGTCCAGGGTGTACCCCGCCTAGTGCCCTAAGTTTCCTGGGATAGGCTCCAGGTCCCCCGCGACCCTGAATAGAGGATAAAGCGGTATAGAAAATGAATGAATGAATAATATAAGTACGGATACAATGACTACAAAGAAACATGACCTTAATACTAGTACCAAGACCTTCTCTCCTTCATCCTCAGGACTAAAAATGTACCGATTCAGACGATCAAACATGTACCCCATGATGCACACTGGCATGGGCATCGCTCCATTCTTTAAGGTAAATGAGGCGTAAGTAGAATTATGAATTACACAAACGCACAAGTTCTGATCTGATCTTGGTGTTGGTGCTGCTGCAGGTGACCGTGTTCGAGCAGGAGCACTTCCAGGGCAAGTTTCAGGAGTTCACTTCAGAGTGCTACAACATCCAGAAGTGCGGCTTCGACAACGTCCGCTCCATCCGCGTGGAGAGTGGCGCGTAAGTGTGTTCAACGTCCATTAGATGGTAGTGTGTAGTATAAGGTCTGATTATTCAGGACAGACATTTTTATGTGTTTTTCTTTGAATTCATACACTGGAGGACTAACAAACCCGGCTCTTGGTTTCCTCAGCTGGGTGGGTTATGAACATCATGATTTCCAGGGACAGCAGTTTGTCCTGGAGAGAGGAGAGTACCCTCACTGGGACTCCTACTGCGGAAACCTGGCCTACCATGTCGAGAGATTTATGTCCTTCAGGCCCGTCTACTGCGCAGTGAGTATTCCTGTCTCCAGGATATACAGTATTCGAGAAATTCTTTTGCTTTATTATTTTAACCTATTAATGACATTTAAATAGTAAAGGCAATACTCCTAAATTTAGTTCTCAATCTGTTATACTTTTTACTTTACATGACTACACCTCGGCGCGGTGGTGTAGTGGTTAGCACTGTCGCCTTGCACCTCCAGGGTCTGGGTTCGATTCCCCGGCCAGGCTCGATTCCCGTCTCTGTGTGCGTGGAGTTTGCATGTTCTCCCCGTGCTTGGTGGGTTTCCTCCGGGTACTCCGGTTTCCTCCCACAGTCCAAAGACATGCAGGTTAGGCTAATTGGCGTTCCTAAATTGCCCGTAGTGTGTGATTGGGTGTGTGAGTGTGTGTATGTGTGTGTGCCCTGCGATGGATTGGCACCCTGTCCAGGGTGTACCCCGCCTAGTGCCTGAAGTCTCCTGGGATAGGCTCCAGGTCCCCCGCGACCCTGAACACAGGATTAAGCGGTATAGAAAATGAATGAATGAATGAATGACTACACCTCAATCACATGTACAGTATAGTAACACATATATATACTCGACCTCTGACTTTCAACTGTTTTTACTTTCAGTAAACTTAATGTGTAAATATTTGTATGAACACTAAAAGAGTCGACACCATAAGACATAAACTATAAATGTTACACAATGTGTCCCTGAATGAAGGGAGGCTCAAAATCAGTCAGTACCAGTCAGTATCTGGTGGCCACCAGCTGCTTGAAGTACTGCAGTGCATCTCCTCCTCATGGACTGGACCAGATTTGTCAGTTCTTGCTGTGAGATGGAGGGATTGTGTGTTCCTGGTGTGACTCGGGCAGTTGTTGTGGCCATCCTGTACCTGTCACGCAGGTGTGATATTCGGATGTACCCATCCTGTGCAGGTGTTGTTACACGTGGTCTTCCACTGCGAGGATGATCAGCTGTCCTTCCTGTCTCCCTGTAGCGCCGTCTTGGGCGTCTCACAGTGCGGACATGGCGATTTATTGCCCTATAGCCACATCAGCAGTCCTCATGCCTCCCTGCAGCATGCCTAATGCACGTTCACGCAGATGAGCAGCGACCCGGGGTGTCTTTCTTTGGGTGTTTTTCACAGTCGGTAGACGAGTCTCTTTAGTGTCCTGCGTTTTTAGAACTGTGACATTAAATGCCTACTTTCTGTAAGCTGTTAAGGTCTTAACGACCATTCCACAGGTGCATGTTAATTAATTGATTATGGTTAATTGAACATGCATGGAAAACATTGTTTAAACCCTTTACAGTGAAGATCTGTAAAGTTATTTGGATTTTTACAACATTATTGTTGAAATACGCAGTCCTGAAAAAGGGACGTTTCTTTTTTTGCTGAGTATATATATATATATTTTAATGCAAATTTAATTGCATATATTTCTAAATTACTCCTCAGAATCTCACAATCTTTCACAATTTGAGTCTTGGATTATGGGGAAGAAAAACTGGGGATGTAATAACCTGGTCATTCAGTACATTCAGGTCATCAGTTGACTTTATTTTATTGAGATATACAGTAATATTGCTGAGTTCAGACCTGAGCAACTGAAGCAACCCCAGATCATAACACTGCCTCCAGGGGCTTGTACAGTGGACACTATGCATGACTGGTGCATGACTTCATGTGTTCCCTTTACACGCTGCTGCACCCATCGCTTGGTAATAGGGTTAATCTGGACTCATCAAATTGCATGATCTTTTTCATTGTCCAAAGTCCAATCTTCTGACAAAGTGAAGCCTTTTTTTCTGATTATCTGTGTCTCACTAATCCTGTGAGTTCTCATTACTTTGTGAAATGTGTGGGAATTTCACTATTAACATCTGGTTTTTAACTGTTGATTTTTTTTAAGCTGCAACGTCACCAAGTGTTTAAGTGATCTCCATACATAGTTTATTTCTAACCACATTTCTTCCACAAAGCTGATGGTTTAGAACTATTCTTCCAGATATCCTTCTTGATAAGGTGTTAAAAAGTTCTTAATCCAGTTCCAGTCATTTCATCTCACCTTAGTTTTCTTTGCTTGATGCAGCCCAATAATTTTACCCCTATGAAATGGCAAATTTTCAATCCAAAACTTTTACATACACTACTGTTCAAAAGTTTGGGGTCACTTGCAAATTTCTTTGTTTTTGTTTAGTGATTTATTTTCTACATTCTACAACAATACTGGGGATTTCAAAACTATAAAATAACACAGATGGAATTAGGTAATTACGTAACAACAAGAAAAACAACAGTTAGTTGTTATTTAAGACACAGAGAACAGTATTGTCAAGTGCATTTGCAAAATCCGTCAAGCACCATAATGAAACTGTCTCTCATGAAGGCCGTCCCAGGAGGACGAGACCAAAACCTACCTCTGCTGCAGACGAGAAGTTCATTTAGAGTTATCAGCCTGAAAAATGACCAATTAACAGCAGCTCAGATTAGAGGCGTTATGAAGTCTTTACAGAGCAGTTGGTCTTTCGGCTGCTCCCAGTAAGGGGTCGCCACAGCGGACTATCCAGTCCGCACTACAACTTGGCACAGGTTTTATGCCGGATGCCCTTCCTGACACAACCCTCCCATTTTATCCGGGCTTGGAACCGGCACTGCATCCAGTGGCTGGGGTTTTGGACACTGGCTGGGAATTGAACCCGAGCCTTCCACATGGCAGACGAAACACCTACCACTGAGCCAAAGGAGTTGGCTCCTTCAACTGTTCATAGGAGATTAATGCATTAAAACAGATTAAAACAGGTTTTTTTTTTGTGCGCTACAGCTTAAACTCTAATCCTTCATTCATTCATTTTCTTCATTTCATATCATTTTCGCTTAATCCTGTGTTCAGGGTCGCGGGGGACCTGGAGCCTATCCCAGGAGACTTCGGGCACTAGGCGGGGTACACCCTGGACAGGGTGCCAATCCATCGCAGGGCATAAACTCTAACCATTCCGTGCAAATATTTATGATCATATTAATTAATGAATTAAAACTGTTTTTAAAAAGAAGTTTACTGGTTTGATTTAATGTGCATTTAGACCGAGTTTTTAACTTTCTACAGAAGACCAAAGTTAGTTTTGTTATTCAGCTTCATTAAAGTGTGTGATTATGTGTGGTGTACTTCTGCTTTTGTGTGCTCAGGCGCACCAGAGGAGCCGCATGATGATCTATGAGAAGGAGAACTTCATGGGTCGCTGTACGGAGCTGTGTGATGACTACCCGTCACTGCAGGCAATGGGTTGGTGCAGCATCCAAGTAGGCTCCATGCATGTCCAGTGTGGCGCGTGAGTTCAATCCCCAGACACACACACAAGCGTTTTGTTTCTACCATGCATTTTAATAGAGGCACTAAGCTGGATCTCTTTCTCTCTCTCTCTACATACACAATGATGATTGTGTGTGCAGTTTTGTGTGTTATGAGTTCCCGGGCTACAGAGGTAGGCAGTACATCATGGAGTGTGAGAAGCACAGCGGAGATTACCAGCACTGGAAGAACTGGGGCTCCCACAGTCAGACCCCTCAGATCCAGTCCATCCGTAGGATCCAGCATTAATGCCTCAGCGTAATACCACACACACCTTACACACACTATTACACACTCCTTGTTAACAGCGGTAACACACTGCTGTACCACACACACTGTACATCCATCCTGTTCTATGCAGTTTCTTGTCAGGTGCTAAATAATGCCTCCTGTGGTGCTCTACCTGTGTTCATCATAGATGGCATGGCCACGCCCCTGTGAGGCGATTGGTCCAGAGCAGCTCAGGTGAAATATGTAGCAGAAGCATAAAACATTGTGCTAACCACTACACCACCCATTGTGAACCAATAAAACCGCATAATAAACACATGTTCACGTCAGGATTATTGTGTCTGTGTGTGTGTGTGTGTGCACCATTAGCACATGCAAATATAAACACAAATTCACGATATTTACATCTGATCGCAACTGAACATTATCTGAAAATTAAGAGATCATACACATCATAAACACCCTACTATATATATTTTAAACTAAGCTATAGGATTTACAGATTATTTTTAAAGCTATTAACAGTGTTTTGTTTTACATGAATGCAACTTAAAACCAACCGATTAAAAGCATGATAAAATAGCTTAGAACAATTTAGAACCTTGGTGTGCCATTATATTGAATAAAAATGGGCTTGGATAGCTCGGTGGTTAGGCATTAGACTTATGATTGGAAGATCCTGGGTTCAAATCCCAGCACAAGGTCCTTAACCATCAACTGCTCATGTGTAATGTGATGAAAAACTTTTCCAAGCATGTTGAGTCACTTGCCATGATTCTCAACAATACTTTCCTTTTTCTGGTGTTATCCTTTTAGTTCACTGCGCAAATAAACAGGGTGTGCTATTTGATCACGGAATAATTGATAAGTCTGGAATCTATCATTAGAATTTCCGGCGAAAATGATGGCATGAATTACACACAGGACATTTTAGCAATCTGTATCAATTGACCTTCTGCATGAGCAGATTCTGAATACAAGGAACTTTCCCGACATCAATCCTGATGCGACATAATATAAGAGGCGTTCAAGTCAAACCCGGCCTTGTGGTTTAATTTCTTGTTAACGATCGACAGAAGATTTCAAGCACAATACAGTGATGAGACTCTTAGCTGCAGGGAAACATTTGATCCGTGCAAACGTTTTACAGAAGAATGGCGATGCGCATTACAGTCGTTCCCATAAACATTCAGCGATTGAACACCCGAACCGTAACCTCCTGAGGCCTGAACTCTACTCTTGTGACATTGCAATTTCTGCTGACTGTTTCTCTTTATTTACAGCTGATAAATATAATTTTATCAAAGTTTTCAACCAGGAAGAAACTCGGCAAAAGAATTATACAGTTCTTTTATATGAGGATGGTACAAGGATAAATATATAGACGGTTAAATCGGATAAAATGTCATGTCCTCATATGAGGACATTGGGGCCTTAGGAGGTTAAATACAAACGATGGATAACTTGTCGCCAACTTGTAGAATAGACACAGCCGTCTGTAGGAACTGAACACACAATCAATCATTCACCAATTTATTACAGGAACTCGGCTGAGAGTTATCTCGCACCAAGCCATTTACACATATTTGGGCGATTAAAGGGGTTCCTGGGAGGCCAGCATTTCAGACAGACAGTGAAGAGACAATCCGATTAATATACAAGTAACTTGGGCATAAGTGCATTACCGCTATAATTGGGAGCTGCTATATTTCACTTTTGCTTTGATAAAATAAAAAAATAAAAAATAGGCTTGGCTTAAATCATCAGGTCATATTGTACCATTTTAGACTCAACCTCCAACCCCAAATACTTCACAACACAAACACAATAAAATTACAAACCAATGGTTTAATCTTAAACACAACAAAAGCTTACAAACAACAAATAAAATTTCTTTAATTTTTTAAGAAAACCAGTTTAGTACTTAGTTTGAGATAATAAACAGGCACACAAACGGTGGTGCAACAGTTACACAGAACTCTTAAATACAGATCTGTTATACAGATCTGGCTTAAAGCTTGATGTTAAACACAATAAACTAAACTGTCCTCGTCTGCAAAAGTCCAAAAAAGATTGCACTTTGTCTATTCTCGTTCTGTAACCACAGTTTTAAATGGAAACCAGGTGGAATAAAGGGATCTATTTAGCACATCTGACTTGCGACAAATTAAATTTAAACCTTTCTCGGTGGTTACAGACATGATGTAAAGTCCAACGTTTAACATGACTGATGTAAAAATATGCAGAACTCGATTTCTATTTCTACTTGTTCCCTCAATCATCACATCACACCTGTAAAGTGTAAGAAGGAGTCCTGGTGTAAGAAGAAAAACAAAAATATAAAAAATATAAATAAAATATTATAATGTGCCAGCTTATACATCCGAAACCACCTGGAACTGAGAAGGACTTAACTGCGATTATACATCGATCAGCCATAATATTATGACTACCTGACCTCCAATTTCACAGTAATGCACATTCGGACCCCTTTTTGTCTGAACCTTTTCAGCAATTTGAGCTACAGTAGCTCTTCTCTTAGATCGGACCGAGTTTACCACCAGTTCGCTGGTTTGGAGTTGCTCTGACACAGTCGTCTAGCCATCACAATCTGACCCGTGTCACAGTAGCTTCAGTTACAATTTCTTGTTACATTGTCACCTAGAAATGTGTAGAATATATAAGGCAAGTAAGTAAATTTGAGTGACTTTGACAAGGGTCAAATTGTGATGGCTAGACAACTTCGTCAGAGCAACTCCAAACCCGCAGGCCTTGTGGAATGTTCCCAGTCTGCCCTGGTCAGGACGGACCAAATGTGATCCATGGAAGGAAAACCAGTGGCCCGTGCAGTCCAATTCAACAGAGGAGCTAGTGAAGATCAAAGTGATGACAAGGTTAATGCTGGTTCTGACTTAATAAATGAGAAAATGCATTACTGTTTTGGTCAGAAAGTTTGGGATCTACTGAATATTAGGCAGGTATGAGCATAATGTTATGGCTGATCGGTTTAGATTCTTTCATGAATCTACAAAAAATACCTGGTAACAGCAGCAAATCAATCGTTCACAAATAAAAAAAAGAATTCTCTATATAAAAAAGTGCTATAATTATTTCCTCTGAAAAGAGAAATATATATATATATATATATATATATATATATATATATATATATTTTTTTTTCCCCTTCTCGTTAATATAGTATATAATTACATTTGACCATAGGCGACATGACCAAAAGTATACGGACACATGTGCATCATCACCAAATATGGACCGATTTTTTTTTTTAAACAAAGTAGGAAACGCACAAGTGTCTAGGATGTCTTCATACGCTATGGCATTAGGACTTCATTTCACTGGAAAGAAACAAAAACCCAACCATCTCAAAGCTGTTACCTCGACCCTCCTGAAAACCCCAAATATCGATGGCTGATCTCACCAATGCTCTTGTGGTTGAACGATCACTGATCCCAACAGCCACACTCCACAATGTAGTGGAAAGCCTTCCCAGAGCAATGGAGTATATCATTACAGTAAAAAGGATTTGGAATGGCCACATATTGGTGTGTGGGTCAAGCGTCCACTTACTTTTGGCCAAGTAAATTTTGTCAACAAGTTTATCGTCCTGAGTTTATTTCCCCCTAGTGGAAGAATAGAATCTTGCCCCCTGGAAATCTTTCGATTTGATTAAAGGCTACAATATAATTCTACTTTAACCACAGATTTTAATTAACACATGGACTAAATTCTCCTGTTGGCCTCAATCGGGACCCTTATTGAGCCCGCGGTCCATGCTCTTGACACTCCTAATCCAAATGGACAAATTAACTTACCTTTCACTACTAACACAAATCTTACCAGAATAGCAGAAAGTATTCCCAAGGCTAATCTATTTCTAGACCAAGCACATCAATCTCCACATCATCTTCCACTTCCTCCTCCTCGGTACTTGGATCCACCACCCCCAAGATCAGAGTCGAAACAGTAAACGGCTCAGAAGTCAGGCTGGACACCTCCAGCACATCCACATCATCATCTTCATCCACAGTCAACTGATGCACATCATTTGTGGAATTGTGTGGGCTGAGAAACTCTTGGCAAGGTTGTGCGAGTGAGAGTTGTATGGCAGATGCATCTCCTACGTCTGAAGTTAAGTCCGCCGTTTTGTGCTTAGTGATTTTGGTAGAAGTTGGCACAACTTTACTCCGGAGCACATAAGCATCTTGGCATGAATCTACTACTTTTGTGACGGATTCTGTAGTGATGAGGGTAGCCTTACTTGCGGTTTTTCCCTCTTTAGCTGAAAACACAACAAAAACATTTAAAATATATTTAAAAACAAATCCCAATAAAAATCTGCATTTGTCTTCTGAGGATCTGTAAGAGTTATGCATTTGAATAAAGTGAAAAAATGAGACCTTACAAAGTGAATATATTCTGACTATATCAACAGCTGATAACTAAGAAATAAGGAAAAACAAGAATTCAACTTTGATAAGCGTTGAAGGCTACAATATCGGGTACAAACTGATTCTTTCTTATTTCTTTCTGACCACATTTCTTCCATGGACTTGAAGGTTCAGGACAGTCCTGAAGGCTTTAATACATCTTGGCCAGTTCTTAACCCAGTACCAGTAACTTCAAATCTCCTTAATTGATGCAATAATTTCACCCCTCTGAAACGACAACACTTTTTAAAATAAAATTGGTCTCACAAAATCTGACCCAATAACACAACAGCTGGGACGGCTCAAGGCAACCATGTACTGTTCTTTCAGTTATACTGTATACGAGTCTTTTCGAACTGCTTCTCATGCTGTGTTACAGCACAATGTAAAAGGCTCAGACAAAAGCACACTCTTCTGCATACAAGTTTACAAGCACCTACGGCTGGCTAGTTTAAAATACGCCCCAGACTTGTTAGATTCCTCTTACCTGCATTCGAAGGCGTATTCGGCTGGCGGGTCACGCTGCATTCTGCAGTCACCATTTCATCAGCCATTCTGGTATCATCTTCTTGTCTTTTACTCACTTCTTCCATACTGCTTGTTCTTTCTTGAATCTCTACAAAATGATCTTGCAAACTGTTTTCAACAGGAACTCTTTCCATAGCTCCACCAATCCTTTTATAACTGACCAATCTACCATTTCTTACTTTATTGACCCTGCGTTTGTCCACGCTCTTATTCGCTCCTTCATTCTCTTCCTCATCCTGGAGCTGTAAAAGCATTCTCACCTTCTCCATAGCTGATGAAGCTATCTCAATACAACTTCCTCCTATTTGGTTCTTTGCACATGATTGACCATCCTGGAAATCATTAGACCTACGTTCTGCCTCTACGTAAGCTTCTCTAACATTCTTGTTCATCTCATTACTCTTCTTCCTTCTATACAGAGCATCCTTTCTGTCACTATATTCAACACTTCTCTCCCTTCTGCCAAATCCGTCCACTCCACGGCTTCTTCCTCTTCCACGTGCTCGTTTTTGCCTTTTTTCAACGCAAGCTTTTTTAGGCCGATTTTTGTTGTTTTTGTCCAAGTTATTCGCTCCCTTCTTGTTAGCACATCCTCCAAAACGGCATTGGCGGTCCCTTTGTCTTGTCTTCCTACGGTCAACACTTTGGTTTTGTTTGCACTTCCTCTTAACCGGGTTTTGTAGGCTTATAAAGGCCGTTTCCAGTTTTCTCTTCATGCTCTGGCTCCTAGTTATTCTCCGGTTTTCAAACTTTTGCACAATGTTCTGGTCTTGGGATGGTTTCTCCACTTCTAATCCATGCAGGTGGCCATCTTGGGCACGGGTCTTCTCTGATATTGAGGGGTTCAATATATATGGTCGAGTGTTTGATGTGTCTAACAAGTTTGTTTGTGTTTTTTGATGGTGAAGGAGCCAGCTCGGAGGTTGTAGTTGTGCATATGTTTTAGGAGGGCTTCTCCCTGGATCTGTGCTGGGGTCTGAATTGCTTCTACCCCCATCAAATTTGTCTTGCGATGTCTCTTCTGGCTCGTCTAAAACACTGGAGCCAACATGTTGGTCAAAGGTCCTTAGAAACTGATCGAGGATATCATTGAGTTCGCCTTCCAGATGCTGCTTTGGATCTGTGTGTTTTAAGGAATTACTGTTTGGATACATAGCTCTTGAAATGGGTGGAGCACTGGAAGAGCAATGTTGACTGGTTTGGTTTTCCGCAGGGGGTAGAAAATGGAGGTCCGTCATGATGTCATCGAGAAGCGTGTCAATGGGCTGTATAGGCTCCATCTGGGCAGCTGGCATTGGCGTCACAGTGTGGAGCAGGTCAAGTTCTGTAGGATCTACTGTACTCTGTTTGGTTGGCATCGCTGTTGAGAAGCTTCGGGAAGCAGGAAGAATTGGACGTAAACGAGGACGGCCTCTTGGCCTGCCCCGGCGTGGGGGGTCATTCTGAGAAAAAGAGATAGGTTACTTAAGAATGTAGACTGCATGTACAAGAAAATTTTGTGTAAAAGAGCTTTTCAACCAGACAGTACAGCACAGTAAAATCCTCAACCCAAAATTACAACCATTCACACCGTGGCCTAGTGTCTGTGACCATTCCCCATGTACGCACCAGGTTAATTTGTGTAGATCATTGAGTTACAGTGGGGCAAAAAAGTATTTAGTTAGCCACCAATTGTGCAAGTTATCCTACGTAAAAAGATGAGAGAGGCCTGTAATCATCATACGTATACCTCAATTATGAGAGACAAAATAAGGGAAAAAAAACCTTAGTACCTGCCATGAAACTTGAAAGTGGACTGTGAAATCAATAATCAAATATACACCATTTACATTTATTACTGCACTGCCTGGTAGAAAAGGATAATCGGACAAACAAAAACGAAAGGTAATTTCCAGTTATATCACCGTTTCCTGAGCTTAAGCTTCTATTAGACACCTACCTGCTCATTTCTTCCTGAAACTTTTTCTGTCTTGCCTCTCTGCCTTTGCCTGCCTCTTCCTCTGGCCTCTCCTGCTTCCACCAATGCCTCTCTGTTTTGCCGTCTCTGGAACGCTTTCATTGAAATCGTCCCTGTTGATCTGGTTTCCAGGAGTCTGCCGACTCTACCTCCACCCTTACCCTGCCATGCCAACCTCGCCACCAACCCACACCTTTTCATACACCTTTGCCTCCTTCCTCCTCTTATACATCTTACCGATTCTTTCACTAATCCTCCATCTGTAGACCTCCCTCTTGATCTCGTAATCACTTGCCCTTCTTTGCGCTCTTCCCTTGTACAGCCTTGTTCCCTTATCCCATTAGTTTGGGAGTAGGCAGAATCCAGGAAGTAGTTGATGAAACCAGGTATGTTTCCTTCAAACTGCTTTAGATTATTTATAGCTCCAGCTCCAGCATCTGGGACAACCACTGATTGGTCTGAAAATCCAGGGTGAAGAGTGACAGAAGAGACAGAAGGTTTTTGTTGTGAGGTTTCCAGAGAATCCAGGCTGATTTGGGGCACACAGGTAGATTCACTCACCGTGTGACAGGCTACTGTCTCAGAGGCTTTGGGTAAAATTTCACAAGTGGTCGATTTAATTTCTGGATGGATTGCCTGCAATGCCGATCCTGTAGCTTGAATATCCACGTAACTGCCGAGCTCATGATTGGTAGAGTATGATGCTTGGTCAATCAGATAGACAGTCGGAATGCTTTGAGGTTCTGAGCATGCCAGATCGGTTTGTGCACCTCTCTCGTTTGTTTCTCTCCCACACTCAGTTTGTGTACCACTCTCTCTTATTATCTTCTCCTCTCTTCTTCTGGACTCTTCGATTCTTCTGGTCATCCCATTGTCCCAGTTTCTGGGATCCGCCTCTTTCTCAAACTCTTGGTTAACATCCTTGCTCTCTCTTCTTTTCCCTGCTTTTTCTCCATGTCTCTCTTCTTCATTTTGCCACTGAGGTAAATCAATGCCCAACGTTTGTGCAGCCGAGAGGACCTGCTCTCGGTTCTCATGGAACTGACCCGAGTAGAGCAGACTAACCAAGCTGAGCAAAGTGCAGGCATCCACAGCCTGGAGCTCAATTAGCCGTCTCTGTCCTGCCATGGGTACTGGCGTGGAGGACAGAGTACTATAGAGCCTCGGACTGAAGGCAGACAGCACACAGCTGTGTACTGGCACTGACACACCTGGAGAATGACAAAGCATGACATGTAAACATTTCTCCCTTTTAAAAAATGTATGTATCCAAAAGTATTGAAATGGTAAGGACTTTTATTTTTTCCTGATATTTACTTAGAACATTGAACTTTTTGTGGCAGACCACATTTGTAAGTTAGCAGAAGTATTGGAACCCATTGTACCAAAGGAAAATGAACACTTAGGATGTTGGTTCAGTCCCATGCCTGCCACAACTGCAATATGGATCATGACAAATGCTGTGAGACAGCTTACTTTCCCATAACTTTTTCATTAACTATAATGGAATATGCAAAGGAGGGAAACATGTGTACTTTAAAAAAATTATTTCAGTGATACAGTATTTCCATGGAACATTCAAATGCTTGTTTTGCACACGTAACACCAAAACAGCAATGACCCGTGTATTCTGACACCTTTTGATGAAGACCAGCATTAACCTTTTCAGCAATTAGTGCTACAGTAGCTCTTGTATTGGATCAGAGTACAGACCAGCCTTCACTCGCCACATGCCTCAGTGACCGCGACCCTTGCACCACTTTTGGTCTGTTTTCACGGCTGCTTGTTGGAAACATCCCACAAGACCTGCAGTTTTGGAGTTGCTCTGACCCAGTCATATAGCCCTCACAATATCGCCCTCTCAAAGTCACTCAAACGCTTATGCTTGCCCATTTTATCTGCTTTCAACACATCAACTTCAGGAAAAAGGCTCACTTGTTGCCTAAAATATCCCACCCACTTCCAGCCACCATTGTAATGAGATACTGAAAATGTAGCTACTGTGAGAAGGGTTCAGAGCAACTCCAAAACTGCAGCTCTTGTGAGATGTTTGCAGAATGCAGTAGAGTGGTCAGGACATACCAAAAGTGATCCATGGAAGGAAAACCTGTAAACCGGTGACGGAGTCATGAACGGCCAAGGCTCACTGATGCACATGGAGGTATATGGACAAAATTATTTAGCCTGTTAATTATTGAATTCATGTGTTTCAATCAGGCGCCTTCTCCCCAGTGAAGGGCAAACTTATCGCTTCAGCAAACCAAAACATCTTGTACATGCTATGCTTACAGTACAACTTTGTGGCATCAGTTTGGGGAAGGCCCTTTTCTATTCCAACATGACTGTGTTCCAGTAAACAAAGCAAGAACTTTAAAGATGTAGTGTTGATGAGTTCAGTGTAGAAGAACTTGACTGGCCCGAACACAGAGCCCTGACCTCAACCCTTGATTGAAGGGCAAATATTGCCTTCTCGTCCAACATCAGTGCGATGTTGCGATGGAGCTCATAAATGCTCTACAGATGGAACAGCCACAAATTCCTAGAGAAACATCTTATGGACTTCCTTCCAAGTAGAGTAGAATCTGTTATACTGTAGATGCAAAAGTTTGACCGACTGCATATCGAAGTAAATACAATGTCATTGCAGGTTTGGCCAAATACTCTTGTCCATATAGTCTATATTATAAATGCATCATCAGTGTGTGTTGTCCCACCTTGAGTGTGTAGGACAGTGTCACAGAGCTCATCCCTGTTCTGCTGCTTCTGCAACTGTCTCAGCAGCAACGTCTCAAACTGCAGCATTTCTAACAGACACATAAGTAACAGGGATGACAAAAACTGAGCAGATGAGTTCTAAAAAAAAATTTATAAAATAAAAGTCGTGTTATGAGCTGTCACACTGCATGCATGGATGCAACCATGCATGCAGTGTGACAGCTCATAACATGACTTAAAATTTTTGAAACTCATGCTTTAGTCTAAACTTGTGCTAAACAGGTGAGTCAATCAATCTGGCAACCGGGACTACTAACCAAGCCGAGTTAACTCAGGCTCTGTCCAGGCAGCACGAGCAATTAACTTTATTTATTTACTTTTTATTTTTTTTATACTTTCGATAAAACATCATCCTAACCTTTTTAGCCTTCTTCCGACTGCTGTAAACAAAGAACTCCTGGTGTCTTTCGTTCACATTGGTCGGTAAGTACACCGCAAACGTCACGCGCCCGGAGTTTTCTGCGTGGTGCGTGCTGCTGACGCTAACGCATTGCGCGTGCATCTCTGCAGCCGCGAGCTCCTCACGCGCTGCACACACTGACTGCGCGTGCCGGGAGCTTATTTAACACTTAGGCTGTGTGGTAATTAAGTACATTATATATATATATATATATATATATATATATATATATATATATATATATATATATTTGCGTGCAAATTCATACTAATGAATAAATGCAACGTTCTCCCCGTGCTTGGTGGGTTTCCTCCGGGTACTCCGGTTTTCTCCCACAGTCCAAAGACATGCAGATTAGGCTAATTGGCGTTCCCAAATTGACCATAGTGTGTGAATGAGTGTGTGTGTGTGTGCTCTGTGATGGATTGGCACGCTGTCCAGGGTGTACCCTGCCTCGTGCCCTGAGTCCCCTGGGATAGGCTCCAGGTCCCCGCGACCCTAAATACAGGATAAAGCGGTATAGAAGATGAATGAATGAATGAATAAATGCATCCTTTTATTTACGTATTTCTGTTGTTTAAAACAAACTGAAGAATATATATTTTGACCCTATAAAATTCACAGTTTTAACTCTATATAAGTTTAACGAATTTATTCATTCTCTATTCATTCATTCATCTTCTATACCGCTTAATCCTGTGTTTAGGGTCGCGGGGACCTGGAGCCTATCCCAGGAGACTTCGGGCACTAGGCGGGGTACACCCTGGACAGTGTATCACACACTACGGGCAATTTGGGAACGCCAATTAGCCTAACCTGCATATCTTTGGACTGTGGGAGGAAACCAGAGTACCTGGAGGAAACCCACCAAGCACGGGGAGAACATGCAAACTCCATGCACACAGAGACGGGAATCGAGCCTGGCCGGGGAATCGAACCCAGACCCTGGAGGTGCAAGGCGACAGTGCTAACCACTACACCACCGCGCCGCCTATGAATTTATTCAATGAGAAATATTTATCATTCTTTTAAATTATGCATAAACTAACCATAGGTACTATTAACAGGGGTTCAGATAATGTGAGTTCACCCTCCCCTTTTTATTGGGAGGGTGGGGGGGGGGTTTGCATGCTTGTTGGGTTTTCTTTGGGTGCTCCGGTTTCCTCCACAGTCCAAAGACTTACAGATTAGACTACCTGGTGTTCCCAAACTGCCCATGAGCGTGTGTATATGTGTGTGCCCTGCGATTGTGTTTAACCCCTAAATTTCCAGGGATTAGCTCTCCCCGCCACCCCGTACACAAGATAAAACGGTATAGACAATGAGTGAGTGAGTGATTTAGTATAGTATACTGAAGTATGATTACAAGCATTTCATAAGTGTCAAAGGCTTTTATTGACAATTACATGAAGTTAATGCAAAGAGTCAAGTACTAAATCTGGCACATAACTGCTCATAACTTCACTTCTACTCAACATTTTGATTTCACTTATGCCAAAGTTTCATTGAATTCCATGCAGCCAGTTTTGCATGATGCTGTGACAAATTCTGGCTGGACAGAAAGACAGATAGAAATTAAAATGTATGATGATATGTGCCCAATTCATCTGATGCACTTAAATCGATCCACAGATGTCTGCATGACATCAAACTTTGCTGTCACAAAATTGTCTCTGCGTGAGTGAGAGTAAAACAGAATGTATGATGTTTGGCACCTCCAATTTTTCTAGTTTTATCACTGCTGGTCTTGATTCTCCTGTTCCTCATTTAAGCCAAGCAGTCAGAAATTTGGGGGTGACTTTAGACAGCAGTGTAAACTTTCAGACACACATTGACTCTTGTCAGGGCAGGCTTTTTTCATCTTGGCCTCCTCGCAAAGGTCAAACCCTTTTTGAATCGCAGCGACCTGGAGAAATACATTCATGCTTTTATTAGTTCGCGGCTAGACTGCTGCAATGCACTTTTTGTTGGAATCACTCAAGCTCGTCTACATCGACTGCAACTTGTACAGAATGCTGCGGTTTGTATGTTAACCAATAATCTTAAATATGATCACATCACACCAATCCCGTATTCCCTCCACTGGCTTCCGGTACAGTTCCGGATTCAGTTTAAACTTTTGATGTTTGTTTTTAATTCGATTAATGGTCTGGCAGCATCCTAATTGTGTGAGACAGTAAGCTTTTATCAACAAAGTAGAGCCTTACGTTCTGCTAACCAAAGCCTGCTAGTGGTCCCTTGGTCAAGGTGCAAACAATGGGGTGATCGCTCCTTTGCAGTGGCTGGTCCTAAACTGTGGAACACCATTCCACCTGAGTTACATAACATTACGGACCTTCCTATGTTTAAAGCAAAACTAAAGACACTTATTTAGAATGGATATTAATATTTTATCATTTTATGTTTTTAAAAATAATAATTTAATCATTTTATTTTATTTATTATTATATATTATTATTATTATTATTATATTTTTCATTTATATTTTTCATAATTATATTTCATTTTGGTTTTGTATTTTTTTTTTTACACATTTTTTACATTTTATTGCCACTTTATTGTCATTTTTAGTGCTGTGAAGCACTTTGGTTCAACTTAGGTTGCTGTAAAGTGATATATAAATAAATGTTGATTGATTGATTGATATGAAACGTAAAGATATCGCTTTTATTTCGTTTATTTCTATAAAAGAAAGATAGCAAATATAAATGTCAGCGGTAGATGGCGAGACAACTCTCGGTGTAAGGAATAGCCAAAGCAGAAGAAGAAGGAGACTGAAGTTGCAAGGTCAGCTGATCATTTGCGTTTCCTGCGAATCAGTCTGCGACGGAGCTGTTAGCAACCGCTGAGCTGGAGTCTTCATTCAGTTTTATTCACCTCAGAGAAGATTAATAAAACATAACAGGTATTTATAAGTGTTTGAATGTTGCACATATATTTTATATTATTTAACCTATACAGTAGGTCTGTAAGTTATACCAAACCTCACTCCGTTTAGCGTTAAGAGTGGGCTTAGATAGCTAGCCTCCTAGCACCGGTCCACTTTCTAGACGTTTCCATGGCCGCACGCGCATGAGGCATCATACATTCGTGGACAGACGAGTGAATTACACGCGTGTAAGCTGACAGAATTTAGTCGTTATGTATTTAAGACAAAAAACAAACAAAATAACAAAGCGTATGTTTTAGAATAGAAATGTTACGATAAGAAATGACATGACTGCGGTGTTATCCTAGCGGTTTGTGGGATATGGGTCTCAATCCGCGCTCGTCCCCGTGTATGTAGTGCACTACCCAGGCTGCGGAGTGTGTAAGTTCCCGGATGTTCACTCAGTATTATGGGGACAGATGGACATCTGGCTGAGATTCGGATGTCCTCATAACGTCAAATCTGTATACTGTATCTGTGTAATGAATGTTCTGTAGTCAGAAAGTGAACCTGGTCAAGCTGAAGGGCTTTAAAGCTGTTTATTCAATTAAATTTTATTTATATAGCGCTTTTAACAATGGTCATTGTCTCAGCAGCTGCACAAATTTTTTAAAAATAATTTTTGCGTATGTGTGAGAAAAATGTGTTTAGATAATAATGAGATGAATGAATGAAATGGCTCTGATGAGCAAGCCAAGGGTGACGGCAGTGGCAAGGAAAAACTCCCTGAGAAGGCAATAGGAAGAAACCTTGAGAGGAACCAGACTCAATCAGGGGACCCATCCACATTTGGGTGATAACAGATGGAAATTATATAACATCATGTGTGTTATGCAGGTGAAAGTTCTTTAAATTAACACGAAGTCCAGTTCAGCGTGAACACTCCCGTTAGTAATGAGGCGAATAAGGAGCTAAACTTCAGCTCAGAATGAGACGCTGCGCAATAAGGAGCCAAACGAATCGGAAGCTGCGAATAAGGAGCTAACTTCAGCCTTGTGTGCTTGGAGGCATCATATCTTTTGCTAGAAAGTTGAAACGGCCCTGGTTATATCCTTGCTCCTTTTGGAATACCTTTCATAAGGTGTAATGGTCACGAAAGACGACACGATCGATATCTGCTTTGGTACAGCCCCACTGCTAGCCCTGCTAGTTGACGGAGTAGCATCGGCCCACATTTTCATGTGCTCAGTGTGGTCGTTTGGGTGATGCGTTCATATAACGGAGTTCGTGCGACCTTTTTTGTCGACAATTTCAACATCTTTGGATAATAACTCGAGGTTAGATTCACTTTCGTCGCTGCTTCCACTAATTTTTTTTTGTTGTCCTGGTGTCAAGTTTGCTTTGCAAAGTGCGGTAGGAAATTAACTTTGACCTGCACGGAACGCGCAAGCTGCACGGTGATTGGTTGTTGTCGTATTGTTCTGCTGTGTGATTGGCTCTTAGATTAGTCCATATCGAGCAAAAATGTCTAAATTTCATAGTTTTTAAAATCAAATAAATCGCGATTCGATATATCGTTTATCGGCCCAGCCCTAGTCTGAGTGTTTATTAATTATTTGGGGTTTCTTCCTCTCTTTTATGCTTTTTTTCTTTCCTGCCTTATTGTCTGTGTGTGCTTAATTGGTACGCCTTTCTTTCTTCTTTCGTCCTCCCTTCCTTTTGTACTTTTTATCCACACTTCCTTTTTTTTCTTCTTCTTCCTTGTTTGTTTACACCTTCTTTCATTTCTTCCCCTTTCCCCCCCTTCCTTTCTTCCATACTTACTTCCATCCTTTCCTTCCTTCATGAACAACCATACCATAGGGCCAGGGCTAGCTCAGTGGTTAAGGCATTGGACTATGGTTCGGAAGATCCAAGGTTCAAACCCACAACCACCAAGTTGCCACTGTTGGGCCCTTGAGCAAGGCCCTTAACCTTCAACTGCTCAGATGTATAAAGAGATATAAATGTAAGTTGCTCTGGATAAGAGCGTCTGCCAAATGCCTAAATGTAGCCATACACATGATCTATGCAGCAAACGCTTTTACTTAAAAATTTGTGAAAATATTGCTCTAGAAAATACTCACTCACCGTCTACATCGCTTTATCCTGTGTAGAGGTTTGTTGGTTGGCCTGGAGTCTATCCCAGGAGACTTGCTCAATCCATCATAGGGCACACACACACATACTCGCATGCTCATTTACACATTAAGGGCAATTTGGGAACGTCAATTAGCCTAATCGGAATGTCTTTGGACTGTGGGAGCAAACCCACCAAGTACGGGGGAGAACATGCAAACTTCATGCATACAGACCTGAAGCGGCAATCACACCCTCAATCCTGGAGGTTTGAGGTGACGGTGCAAACAACACCACCACCATACTACCTTACTAGAAAATATAATCATAATAAAGATTAAATTTGCAGTAAAATAAAAAAGCTATTCTAAAATAAGATGGATACTTTATTGATCCGGAACGACATATATTTGTTATATTTTAGGATATTTTGATAACAGTAAAGACAGTAACGCAGAGAGGTTGCAGATGTGGTTTAAGGGCAGTGGTAGCTCAGAGGGCTAAGCGCACTGAGTTATTGATTTCATTGAGCACTGAGCTCTACCAGTTGGCCACTGTTGGGCCCTTGAGTATGACCCTTATCCCCATCTGCTCCATGGATAACCCTGCACTCTAACCCCAGTTATGCTGGGATATGCAAAGAAGTGTGCAGTAATGTACTGACAAAGTCAGTGCAGTGCGACCTTGATGTGCAATTGTATAAATGACAAAGAAACACCAGTGCAAATTGTAGTAAAAGAAAATAATTAAGATGTACATTTAAATTACACAGAAACAATTTACAAAATGAAGATGGAAAGTGTAAAAATATAAAATTATAGAAATGTAAAACTATGGTGTGGATATAATAATAGAATCAGTATGATTTGAAAAAATGCAGTATGAAATGAACTGTGGCATGTGTCAGTAGCAGCCTAAAGTGCAACATTTTTTCCCTTTTTCCTTCTGTACTTTTCTCTTTTCTTTCTGTATTTCTGTCCTTCAGTACACTCTATGCATCAGTCATTCCTTTTGTACTCTCATATGCCTTTTTCAAACTTCCTGTTTTTCTTTCTTTCTCCTTTCTTTCAGTTCCTCCATTCTAAATTGAATTTATTGTTTGTTTCATAGTACAACTAACACTTCCATCCTTTCTTGCTTGTTTGCTTGTGTCTTTTGTTATTTGCTATTTCTCTCATTAGCAAGTAAGCACTTTATTCTGGTCAGGAATACACTCTTTGGACGTGACTCCAGTCTATCACACTGCTCTGTACACAAACAAACACACACACACTCATTCACACTCTTGTTCACATCTAGGCCCATTTTACCGAAGACAGTCCACAGTCCAGTACAACATGGCGGGGTGAATGTCTTCATGAATATGTGGAGAACATGTGGAACTTCATATAACCGTTTTATTTTTAATACTCCTTACTTGTTTTTTTTTTTTCCTCCACAGAGTGAGAGAAATTCCAGACCATTTTTTAAAATCTTCCTGAAACATGGCCGACACAGAGCAGCGAAATCCCCCGCCTCCTCCTCCACCTCAGACTGGGCCTGTGGTAAGTGTCTAGAGCTTAACCCCATTGAGAATCTTTGGGATGTGCTGGAGAAGACTCTAGCATTCAGCTTCGGTTTAATTTCTCTTTGTCCCAGTTGATTTAGAGAACTCAGTTATTTAATTTCATTTATTGTGAGTTTAGCATCAAGAACGATACCTAAATATGCCTAGAGACTGTAATTCCAGAATCTAATAGCAAATTTTTTTGTGTGTCTTGCAGCAATTCCTGTTGAGTAACAAAGTGGAGACGGCCATGTGGCTCTCGCGTCTCTTCACGATCTACTGCTCCATTATGTTCATCCTTCCTCTGCTTGGGTTAGTCATTCAACATTGAAGCAGCTCTGTCATTACCTCTTTCATAAGGGTAGTTTAAAGATTTCAGACATTTATTTATTTATTTTTATTGAAGTGTCTAGACACATTAAACATTGAGATGAAAGCATGAAGGTTGATCGCTTATAAAATTCTCTTTTATTGATTTAAGCATCACTGTACTTAACATTGGAAAAAGTAAGAGTGATCTTGTGCTATATTAATCACACAGCCTTTTGTGTCTGGTTAAATCTTCACATGTTAAAAGCGAAACAGCTTGTACTCATGCAGTGACTAGCTTTTTATTTCTTAAACCACCATGTCATAATACATACGCTGGTTGTAGTGAAGATATTACTCTGGATCGGAGATTGCATAAACATTTGGTGATATCAAAGTTTAAAAAATAAAAAAATGTTGAACTCGCAGCTAATTTAATATTGAAAGAAAGAGCATTTACAAATGCATAGTGTTAAGAGAACTCAAGGGATTGAGAGTAAACAGCTGTGTAGCCTTTAGTAAGCCACTTATCATTAGAGAAGAAGAGGGTGGAATGATTTACGTATCATGATTAATTTCTGTGGCATTTTATATATCTGACCCCAAAATTGACTTTGTACAGTTATTTGTTCATTTAATATGTTTGCATTTGAGGTGGTGGTATGTTGCAGTTCCTCTATAATCCTGCAGGTAAAGCACTCTAAACGATCTAAACAAAATCTAAAAAAAAAAAAAAAAAAAAAAAAAAATATATATATATATATATATATATATATATATATATATATATATATATAAAACAAATATTTACAAAAACATGATACTAACAATCATAAATCAAATCAGCAGCTAGGTATCAGGTCTAGGTTCAGGATTCCATCGATGCATTTATTTATTTTCTTCACATTACAAAATGACGATGCCAGGATTCCTCAGAGTCAAATTGTGAAAGAGTGGTTCAGGGAGAATGAGACATGACTTTCACACATGGATTTGTGAAGCAAAAAATTTATTAATCTTGTGTAATGTTCATACATTTAAGCATTTTTTAAACTCTTCATAAAATGTAAAATAGAGCAGATTTGCAGCCGTCTTGTTCTAACTTGTATTCATGGACAACTAGACACAATTATAATTATTTGTATTATAATCTATAATCCTGGTATATGGAATTTAAATAAATATTAAGCTTTAAAATAGGTGAGCTACTGTGGGGTTTCAAGGAGATAAACTTCATGATAAAACACATGGTAAATTCAAACTATATCTAAAAGGGGGAGAAGAAAAGTTAGAAATCATTCCTACTTGTAGAATTTATAGAATTGCGTATCATGTTTGTATGCTGGTGCAGCTCATGTGCAAAACGTGACACCCACAAAAGGTTAAGCACAAATACAACAGTGAAAGTAAATTCTGTAGGTAGATGTGGAGGTTATTTTGACTCTATTAAAATATACAATATTTATAATAATAAGGGAGTTTTCTGTCATCTGAGGCGCCTGCTTGCAGCCTGCGGCTTTGTGCACACACAGACCTCCGTTTATACACGGTCATTTAAATTCTTTTTTTGTTTTTAATAATGTATTTTTTTAATATATAAATGTCAAACATATAAAAAAAAGCCTGGTTTTCAGAAGGTATTCTCGGCGCCCCTCCTCGATTCTGAGTGAACTAGCATTTAGAGAAAAACGCTATTAGATAAAACTTCTATTTCAGCCCTTGGATAAGGCTTTCTGCTAAATGCTGTAAATGTAATATATTTTTTATTTTTATTTATACATGATACCTCTTGATCCCGTATATTAAAATGTAGTAATACATGCCGAGTATATGATTTATGAAGATTAGTTAATTGTTTTGTCAAATTTTATAAGTAAATCTATTTGTGTTCAGCTTAGAGATTTCTTGTTGTCGTCAATGATATGCACTGATTTTTTTTATTTATTTTTTTGTTCCTTTTTAACCCTGAGCTGGTTTATTTGATTCAATGAACGCCTCTTGTCTTCCAGGCCAATGGCAGCAGCTAACTTCTACCAGAGGGCTCTGTTGGCCAACGCTTTGACCAGCGCGCTGCGTCTGCATCAGCGGCTTCCTCACTTCCAGCTCAGCCGAGCCTTTCTTTCACAGGCGTTACAGGAGGACAGCTGTCATTACCTCCTTTACTCACTCATCCTGGTCAACTCCTACCCCATCACCAGTATCCTCTTTCATTATATACCTGATTTAACGTCCGCGCGCACACAATATATCTTTATATACTACTGTAGCACTAAAGTAAAAGTGAAGTCTCTGGTGTGTGAAATTTTTATCCTTAACAGAAGTTTGCAGTGAGCATATTCCCTGTGTTCCTTTTCTCACTGCTTCATGCCACTACATACACTAAGAAGGTTCTGGATGTAAGTAAAGCTAGGTATAAAGACTTCTCTTTTAAGCAGAGCATTTTTAAATTTTTTTTAAAAATGCTGCTCCGTTTTAGACGATGGGACCAGACAGTCTACAGTTCGTGCGGAACTTCCTGAACAAGCTCACAGCCAATCAGCAGAACATTCTTAAGTTCATCGCTTGCAATGAGATCTTCCTGATGCCAGCTACTGTCTTTATGCTCTTCAGGTAGCCTTTTTTTTTTTTTTTTGTACAATATTTTGATTGATTTTTAAACAAGGACAAAACTAAGTAAACACCTGTTGAAATTTTAAGTTTGAATTACTGATCGAGTAGTGAATCTTCTCCAGATTCTCCAGCCACTGGGTGACGTGGCATCCACCCACTTAAATCAAAGAGAATGCCTGGCCAGGAGGGACGCAAAGGACACTAAACGATGTTTTGCTTAAGTCATCATCTCCAGTGATGTCAAAAAGAGCAATCAAGATTGCATTTTAATATGTACGCTAGTGTTTGAGAGACATCCCTCCAGAATTTTATTGAAAGTGATGTGACTCAAAGCCATTAATTCACCATAAATAGTGGATGGTAGTCCTGTACGCAGCAGGGACAAGCAGAGTAATTTATTTTTAATATTTACCTCAGAAGTTTCAGGGAAATTTGGTTTTGAGGAGCCAATGAAGTGACCTTACTACTTCGGTAACATCAAATAATTCTTATGATCGATTTATTTAATTTTGTGCAAATACTGAACATATATTTGTTGTCCCCCCCCCCCCCCCCCCCTTTCTTTCTCCCTATTTTTTTAGTGGTCAGGGCAGCCTGCTGCAGCCTTTCATTTATTACCGTTTCCTGACTTTGCGTTACGCCTCCAGACGAAACCCTTACTGTCGGTGAGCACGTCCTTTTCCTCACTTGTACATGTTTTTATTAATATTTATGCAGCTATAGGCTCTTGTTAACACTCTGATTTGGTCATCGCTTTTTCATCAGGACCTTGTTCACGGAGTTGCGGATCCTCCTGGAGCACTTTGTGATGAAGCCAGCGTGCCCAGTGTTCTTCAGGAGAATGTGCCTGAACAGCATCGCCTTCGTTAGCCGCCTGGCCCCAACAGGAGTCTAAACGCACTGTTTATCAACAAGCACTCAGAAACATAAACACACTCTTACACATTTAAGCTCCTACACGGTGACTGGCTGGGGAAAGTTTTCTCCAATGTAGATTTTTTTTTTGAGTGCTTGCGCTCGACGTCCTGCTGATCTCATCTTCTGCATGGAAAGCAGTTTGCTATTTTGGAGAAACTCCACAGATGTTAAAAGCCAACAGATAAAAGAGCAGCAAACACTATATACCCTCAGTGTGTTGTAAAAAAAAAAATCGCTACAGCTCTTTGGTCAGTGCTTTTGAAGGATTATTTATAAAAATGAATAAGTGTGGATGCTTTTCCAATGGGAGTGGATGAAACAAACATATTTATGCTTAATTTAGAGTAAATAATTGCTAGGTGTAAATCGTTTATTAGCATTTCCCATGCAGGGAGGGGAGATTTCAGTCTGTCATTACATGTCATTTTGTTAATTATTTCTGTTTTTGTGGACTTCCTTTTTTATGACTATAGTTGAGATGGATAATTCTGAAATCAAGATCTTTTTAAGATTAAAAAGTAGTGTAGAACAAGAAAAGCCTTCTCATTTTTTAATGTAATCCCTTATTAAAAAGCTGCCTTGAATGTGAACTGTTTAAAGCTAAAGCATTTCCTCTTTTTTTTTAAGATCAAGTTAAACAGATCTCTCTGCTCACATTTTTAAAATATTTATTAACTCAAGGAAGTTTGTAATTGAAATTAAGATCAATAAATTAAAAATTTAATCCAAACTCTTAAATACATAGCTTCATGTTTGTCTTGGAGAATTGTGCATTTTTTTTACTTGTTTGGGGAAGTATCAGTTGTGAATTTGTTACATTTGTGATTAAAGTATTAAATGTTTAAGGGAAAATCTGAAACTAGGGCCATCATGGCACAAGCATTTGGGGAACAATTAACATATTTTGTATGTCTTGAGATGTGTATTTACCATTTTAAACTTAAGACATTCAAGAAAAAAAAAATTTCTCCCATTTTTTGTATTGTGCTTAAACCAAATGCATTTCCCTCTTGTGACCTCACGAGTCCAATAAACCCAACTGGGTTTTATATTCAACATTAGACATTAAAACAGGAATTAAACAGCTGTTTCAAGTGAGGTCAAATTCTGATGTCCAGGTTAAGTTAACCACATAGATCACATCAAAACAAATCAGTTTATATTCACTCACATGTCTCCATAATAACCATCAACTAAAGGAGTGTGCATACATGCAATCTGTTAACATTAAACAAAATCAGAGAAAAGGGTCATTAAAGAAAACCCTGGCTGCTGCATTTTTTTTATGTCATGTCATGTTCATTAGTGGTATAACGTTAACTCTTAGGTTTGTTAGCCTTCTTGCTTATGATGCTTACCTTGATAAAACACACAAAAGCCTAACTTACAAACCATCACAGAAACTCTAATGGTTTCTATTAAATATCACAAAATTATGCTTTGCAGTAAGACTGTTGCAAGTAGTTATTCATTTCCATTGTTTATTATGTTAATGTTGGCTATAGCCAATATAAATAGCCAGTTTAATTTACATGTGTAGATAGTTTAAAAGACATTTTCCATTTGCTATAACTTACATGACAAAGCATATAATTTGGGGCAGCAAATTAACCAAGGAGCTAATTGTTCCTCCCTTAGATTAGATTAATAAAGTGTCTAATGACTGCCATCAAAAACTGAGCCTCTTTGAGCTTATCACTTTTATGCACCATAAGGATCTGAGATCTACCCCAACTTTTGGACTGCACTTACATTGCCAGTGACTGTAGCTCAAGCAGAGAGGAGCTTTTCCAAACTCAGGTTAAGACATACCTGAGGTCAACCATGTCTCAGGAACAGCTCACTGGCCCTGCGGTCATAAGCATAAAGCTGGGAGGGAGTCTCACCCAGGGAGCAATTCAGTGTAGAACCGCCACTGAGAGCAATGTTTTATTCCTCTTACACAATTTCAGGAAGTGGCTTTAATGTCACCATAATTCAAATTCTAGTATATAAACCTTGCAAGTCATGACAAAATGGTCAATTACCAGTCATAAGCCAGTATTCTAGAAAAACCAGTGGTTTATTTTAGATGTCAAGGTGGAAGAAAACTCTTCAAAATTGTAAAGAACCACTTTTCTTGCTTTCATTTAAAAAAAGAAAAAAAATGCTTTAAATGATCTACTGTACAAAATCTGGCTGCATCAAGCATAAAAACTGCCGTCCTTCAGGACCGCACATAAAATATACACAGCATGCTAATTTCACCAAGTCCTCCATGAGCGAAGGTTACAGTGTCCATTATTGCAGTTACATACTCATGCAACATGAGGACTGTATACACAATTCCTGTTAGAGTCTGGAATTTGTAAAAGGGATTAAGGGGGGGGGAAAAAAAAAAAAAAAAAAAAAAAAAAAGTGTACAAGTCAGAGTCAATTTAAAATCAGCTTCTGTGGGGGTTCAATGAGAGAAACTTCATGGTATCTGAAAAAAGAAAGAAGAAAAAAAAAAGGGGGGGGGATGGGGGAAACAAACATTAAAATCATTAAACACCTAAAACACACAATTCAAGACAGTACAAGCCATTTTGCTTACTTTGAGCCCTTGTACTTCTCTTTGACGGACTGCTGTGCGTGCTGAGCAGCACCGAGGTAGGTCTGGTGGAGATCTTGTACACAGGGCATGAGGTCTTCCAAAGTGTAGCCAGTCGTCTCCGCCAGAGATTTAGACTGAAAGATTAAAATACTCAGATAAGCACAATACAGTTTAAAGTATTATGCACACAAAATGGCTTCCTAAGACATCTGTGGAATTGGATGAAAGGCAAACGGTGCCATTATAGGAAAATCAACCTGAGTGATCAGGATAAATTGCGCTTCATTTCTGATTGAACTGCACGTATAACTTACCCATGAGGCTCCTGTGATGGTGTAGTTGGCCAAAATAAATGCGGCAGCAGCTATTTGAGATGGAAGGTACTTCAGGAAGGGGTCGGCATCCACTAAACTTAGTTCTCCAAGAAACTAAAGGAAAAGAGAGATAGTCTTCAACACAACGCCACTCATAATAGATAATTCAAAACACACAAAAGGGAGGACTTCTCACCATGGACAAGCTCTCCACTTTGTTGCAGACGTTCTGCCTGAGGAAGTACTGCGTGAGAAACTGGACGATCGTTGGTGCTGCAAGATCAAAAGACAAGACCTTAAGTACCAGATGCTCCATTCTTAACACTTGCTTCTTTGTGTAGGTGTCGTCAGTGATGTAGACAAATTCTGCCACCTCCGGGGGGTAAATCTCTTCAAACTTCCTGTAAAAGGACAGTCGGGGTTAATCAAAAGAGAACCAAGCAACGCATGAAGACCAACTCTGACCAGAAGTACACTCACGAAGCCAGGAGCATGGCAGCGGTGCCAACAAGTTGCAGCTTCCCCCTCAGGACGGACATGGATGACAGGAAGCGGTCGATGTAGTTCACGGCCAGGTACAGCGTCTCGTTCTGGAGCTTGTACTCCTCTCCGACTTCCACCAACCAGTCCACCAGGATAGCACGCATACTGTTTGTGATGTCCGGCTGCTTCTTCATGTAGCCCGCTTTCGGCCTACACTTAACCTGGGTGAGAAAACAGGATTTAAAAAAAAAAAAAAGGGGGGGGAACAAGACCTGTGACCCAGCATACAATCATCCATATACGCATACACACCTCCATCTGCCTTAAATGGGTGTGGATTTCAGCAGCGTAATCAGTGACTTCATTTACATTCACGGTCCTGTCCTCACCCTCAACTACTGACATGTCCATGGGGGAATCTAAAACAAAAACAGATCAGTTATTTTTGTTTTTCTTAAATAAGGCAAAGACGCGACCATTTCACCCACCAAAACTGAGATCCATGGGCAGTTCAATAGTAGCTAGGGGCTGTCTGAGCCGAGTCACCGTCGGGTTCAGCGTTAACGGGGAGCAATCCACGGCGGCTTGCTTGGCCGACGCTTGTCTTTTGGAGCAGGCACCATCGGGTTCGTCGACGTGGATCTGAAAAGCTGGTTGCTTGGCTGCTGGCTTCTCGACATTACTGCATTTGCTGTAGTCGTCTGCTTGTGCCGAGTCCTGCAGGTGGGGGTAAATTTACACAGACAACTTAGATCCTGAAATGGTGGTCAATCAGGTCGCACGACACCCGTCTCTTCCTCATATTTGGGATGCATTGGACATATTGAAGACCAACTTAGGCTGCTTTTGAAACTGCATTAGACTGACTGGTTTAATACAAATGATTAAACAATAGGGCTGAAATTAAAACTGAAAGCCTTTTTACCTGGTGTGCAAATTCTTTTGAAAAGTTGCAAATCTTAATGTTTAATATTTGAGGTGTAGAAGCAAACAAATATTCCTGTAATATTTTCTCTAATCTGATCAAAGCATGTTTACTGAGATGTAGCCAATATGGACCTTCATGTAAAATTCTTTTTTTTTTTTTAAGTTACTTTGTTAAAATGTTGCCAATCTTAGAGTGTCTCTTAAAAAAAAAAATTCCTGAAACTCTCTTTTTTTAATTCACTTTGTTTGCAAAATCTTAGCAACGGGTGTTTCCTGAGCAAACTCAGGGAGGATGAGAATAAAATGGCGCTTTGAGAAGAGGAGGGAAACAAAAAGGGGAAAAAAGGCATTTAAAAAAATGATGCAAATGAAGTACAAGACTTTAGCAGCAGAAAAATCTATATTTTAAACGGTTTAATTTGAATTCAAAGGGGTAGAAAAAAATGGGGGTAATCAAGTCGGTCATTAGTGTTTATTATTAACCATCTGAGTAATAAATCAAAACACCAAGACTTAACATTAAAACCACTGAAGTTAACACCAAAAACCACTCAGTGTTTAAAACTAAACACGCACAGATCAAGTTAGAAGCTAACCCCAATAGAACCTCCAGGTTCAGTCCCAAACAGCTCCCCCTCAGTAGAGTAGTGCACTACACGCGCGCGCTTCACAGCCCTACACAGGACACTTGACGGACAGTGACGGTGGCGTTTGGGACGCAGCCCACAGAGCCACGCTGATTCCCACACCGACCTGCAGTTTGGATCCTCGCAGTGCGGGCTGTCGCCGCGCGTTGTTCCCCAGAGCCCCGAGCACGGTCCTGGTGCTGGCCTTGTTCACGGGTACGTTCTCCTGGTTCTCCAGCCGGGTCTTGTGTGCGCCTCGTACCCGCGCAGGAACGTTCTCCTGGTTCTCTCCTCCATCCAGCGCGCCGCCCTGGGCCGACATCTTACAAAAACTATGTTCAAAAATAAATAATCGTTACTCCACCTACAAGGAAGAAATAAGGAATCGATTGTAGCTTGTAGCCGTTTACACAAACAAGTTTAATTTGCTTGTTTTTTTTTCTGAAATAAAAGGTCTAAAATTCAAACCGCCATACCTGGAGACAAAACAAACAGCAGCGAAGAACAGGATGGGAAAAAGACAAACCGAAAGACAAGCTAAGCTACAAAAAGAGCGCCATCGTCCTGAAAACTATTCATCTATGAACATAAAGTACAATAAACGCCTTTTTCTCTCCCAACACGACCTTTAGCGCGACTCCTCCAACCCCGGCTCACAGTATCGTCGCTTTCTCAGTTCAAGTAGCCCGCGACTATTGAAACTACCCAATCAGAATGCAGCACAGCCTCTGACGTCACTGATCTACGGCGACTGAAAGCGTCCATATTTCTTTCGCTTCGTCGATACACACACAAAAAAAACGGTTAGAAGTTAAGTCCGGGGAACGTCATTGGCTCGTTGGAATTTTAAAAAACTGACGTATTGAATGATGAACAACAGGCGGGACGAATATTAAATCAGTAAATCCAATCAGTATATGATGAGGTAGAGTGCTGTGAAAAAGTATTTAACTCCTTTCTGATAATATATATATTCAATTCAATTCAATTTTATTTACATAGCGCTTTTAACAATGGTCATTGTCTCAAAGCAGCTTCACAAAAATGAAAGAAAATTTACAAAAAATAAATAAATAAAAAAAATAATAAAATAATAATAATTTTAGAAAAGAAAATAATTGGAAGTGTGTATGTGTGAGAAAAATGTGTAGATAATAATAATGAGACGAATGAATGAAATCTCTCTGATGAGCAAGCCAAGGGTGACGGCGACGTAATATATATATTATGGTTGATATATTAGGTTTAGGTTTAGCTTATTTATAAAGCAGCAATTCAGATAAGTAGATGGGTGCTTGCTGGTGTAACGATTTAAAAACAAATGGTAAAATTTTTTAAATGAATTCTGAATTGAACAAGCAGCCAATGAAGGGCTTTCAGAAGCAGAGTCACATGATCCCTTTTTTTCTTTTTCAGAAGAAATTTAGCAGCAGCGTTCTGAACCAGTTGAAGACGGGCGATTTGAGCTTTAGAAACACCATAATAAAGAGAGTTTCAATAATCAAGCCGGTTGTAATGAAGACATGATTGGCCATCTCTAGGGTCTTATCAGTGAGAAAAGGTTTCATTTTAGCGAGCGTACGGAGCTGATAAAAGCTAGATCCAATCATGGTAGAGATTTGTTTCTCAAGTTTTAGTTTATCATCTAACAGGAAGCCTAAATTCCGAACCTGAGAGGATCTAAAAGCTGATAGAGGACCCAGATCAAGATCAGGGGCCTTGATGTGCTCCGATGGGCCAAAGACTACCACCTCAGTTTTCTTTTCATTAAGGGATAAAAAGTTATGAGATAACCAAGATTTAACTTCCTCTAAACAGGATAGCAAAGTAGTCATGGCCAGACCATCATTTTTCTTAAAAGGTAAGTAAATTTGCGTATCGTCAGCGTATAAGTGGAAAGATACCCCATGTTTCCTAAAAATGGAGCCCAGAGGTAGCATGTACAATGAAAATAGAGTGGCACAGAGCCTTGTGGAAGACCACAGGGAAATGAAGAAGTCGATGAGGAAAAATAAAACCTGTGCCAGTATATGTGCCAACTTTTAGCCATACAGTATATATATATATATATATATATATATATATATATATATATATATATATATATATATATACTGATCAACCATAACATAATAATCATATTCTAATATTGAGTATTAGAATATGCCAACAATGTATTCTGATGCCTTTCAGTCCAGCCTTCACTCCCCATGTGTATCAGTGAGCCGAGGCACCCCATAACCCAGTCGCCAGTACACCAGTTTTTCTTCCTCGGATCACTTTTGGTTTGTCCTGACCACTGCGATCGGGGAACATCCCACAAGAGCTGCAGTTTTGGAGCTACTCTAACCCAGTCATCTAGCCATCACAATATGGGCCTTCTCACAGTAGCTATATTTTCAATATCTCGCTACAATGGCGGCTGGAAGTGGTGGGATACATTAGGTAGCAAGTGAACCCTTTTCCTTGAAGATGATGAGTTGGAAGCAGAAAAAAATGGGCAGTCGTAAGGATTTGAGTGACTTTGACAAGGGACAAATTGTGAGAGCAACTCCAAAACTGCATCTGGTGAACTGGCGATAGGGTCATGGGTGTTATTGCTGAGCAGTGCACACACACATACATACACACACACAAAACAGGCCACACACAACACCAGTTAAACTAATCTGCATGGTTTTGGACTTTGGGAAGAAACCGGATTTGTTGTTATTGGTCTTTCAGCTGCTCCTAAGCACACAATCCACACAACAACTTGGCACAGGTTTTATGCCAGATGCCCTTCAGAAAGGGACAAATAATTTTTCTCTGGATGCCTTTTAAATGCATTTAGATACACAGAATGAATTCCAGTACCTGGTTGCATCTGGACTGTATCTTGGGAACACTGAGCACAAGGCAGCACCCTGGATTAATTCACATAAAGAGGCATTTTATACCCACTACTGTACATACTATCGTCAAAAACCTGAACATACTACGTGTACATGCATCTTGAACATCCCATTCTGTGAAGGCTTTGCACTAGATTTTGTGAGTAGTAATCCTTTTAGCTGTGAATGCATTAATGATTTCAGGTAAACGGTTCTTCCAGTCCAACTTTGGAAATCCATGTCTTCCCAGATCTTGTTTTCTGTACAGAGGCAAAGTAATGCTGGAACAGGTTTGGGTTTCCAGTGAAAGTAAACTGTAATTGTAAATCTACATGGTACACAGACATCCTATACCATTCTGTGGTTCGAACATTATGACATAACCACATATGGCTATGATGGTCAGGTGGAGGTTGTGATGGTTGTGGGAGGAAGGCGGAGGAACAGGATCAAACCAGGAACCCTGGAGCTGTAGATTAACAATGCTGTTCTCATCCTTGCTGTTCAAGCAAGGCTCCAGATCCACATCCACCCTTATTAGCGGTAAATACGTTACTGAATACAAATGAATGGATGTATAACAAGCTTTCATTTGTCAACAAAATTTGTAATGAATTCTTTAGGAAAAGTAATCTGACCTACATTACTTATGTACATATCTTGCGTACGACTTCTACAGTCTAAGCCTGTCCATTATTTATTTATCACACTGGCATTGCAGCTGATCCACATCATCTTGCAGGTAGTGAGCTCACAAGGGTTCCCTGTCAGTATTTTGGGCTCCATTGCCTGTGGACATAAACCGTCTGGCCTGGCTCCAGGGGTCAACGTAATACCTTCCCACAAATATAATAAACCACAAACGTAATACAAGTCTGCAGCTTTTAATGTATAATAATAATAATAATTATAATAATAATAATAGCAACTGCTATTACATTTGAGCGAAATTTATTATGCTTCCGGGATTACAATAAAAGTTGCAGATTTATATTATGTTTGTGGGCTGCTGTTATTACATTAGGAGGTGTTGGATACCTCTCACAGGAGATCACTCTTTGTTTGACACGAGTCTTGAGATGTGCGCACCAAGTGCACCTGCTGGATGCATTAAGCTCCTAGTGACATAGCCATGAGATTCACAGGAGTGTATTAACTCCTACACCACGACAAGGTCTAAGAAAAGCATAGCATACTTTTAATATACACATTATTACAATTAAAACCAAAAGTACACTTTAGACCACACCTTATTCTTTCTTTTGTATTCTAAACATATGCTCTATTCTGTTGGACATTATATAGGTAACCCTACAGGACTGAAAAAAGTAAAGGTTTTGCATAGCATTTTGTTTTTATTATTTATATGATTATTATTATTATTTTTTTTAATTATTATCATTAGTCGAATGCTACGAGAATCAGTGTCATTAGTCTTTAAAATAGCCATGGACCCCCTTAAACTGTAACTCACTACTGGGCAGCCTGGTGACTTAGTGGTTAGCACTGTGGCCTTGCACCTCCAGGGTCTGGGTTCGATTCCTGCCTCATGGTCTGTGTGTGTGGAGCTTGCATGTTCTCCTGTGGTTGGTGGGTTTCCTCCAGCTACGCCGGTTTCCTCCCACAGCCCAAAGACAAACAGGTTAGGCTAATTGGCATTCCCGAGCTAGGAAGCCAACCACTTAAGTAACTGCCACAGAAAGGATGGCTATGTCTCCTAAATAAATATACTTTATTGTAACATAGAAATTAACATAGTAACACGGACAACCTTCTTTGACACCCTTGTCAGCGAGTCGGCATTTTTTCTGCCAAGTCAATGCAGTATTGGTGCACAAAATATCAATTAGAAAAAATGTATTTGAGCATTTATTTGAATACAAATAATAATTCACAAAATCGTAGCGCACTAGTGTTATCTATTTGTCAGCATATTACACATTATTACACACAGCACTATTTCATGAAGTATTAATACCCCTCTGTGAGGCTTCTGTGCTTTGGCATGTGAAAAAGTCGAGCTACTAAAAATAAATATTGAAGAAATCTAATCATTTGGTAAACATATTACATACAAATAATAAAAAAACTTTGCGATTGGTCTTTTTAATTAAGCATCATTGAAAAAGTCCACCAGAGAGTTCAGATCATAGTTGTCTAATATTTCAAGGAGTTGTGAAACCTTTGTCTTGACGTTTTGCCCTTTGAATTTAAACTTGTCGATGAAGAGGTCGGTAATCATGCCTGTAAGAGGAATACATAGGTTACACATTTGTACATATTTGATAGCAATGTTGTTTGAACAGTGTAATTGATGTTTTTAATCAAACAAAAAAAGCCAAAGAAAGACATTGCATATCAAAAAGGCCTGTTTACCGTATAATCGTTCCAGGTGAGCTGGCTGTTTTTTGTATTCCTCTAACAGGCGAGCAGACTCGTCGAGTATACTGCGATACTCTGGAATCAGGAAATCTGCATTTCCTTCATGCACTTGCAGCTCCTACAGGAGACAAAAAAAAAAAAAAACATCCACATGAATAAAAAGCCTGTATCTTCAGTTCAAGATCCTTACAGAATCTTACAGAGTCTACCTTTAAAGCATCGATAAGCTGAACCTTTTTGGCCAACAAGAGCTGATACTCGAGCTTAGGATGAATCATCTTCAGTGTATGGCTCACAGATTCTTCATTCACTTCTAAAAAAAAAAAAAGAACAAAAAGAGAAAAAAAATATAAAAACAGGGACATGAAACGACAATTTATATGAATTTGCATGGATGTTAACTCACCATAAGAAATGTTTAGATTGATTTTGCGCTTGGTGGCCTCTTTAGACAGAACGTCCTTGAGGATGGATATCGTGGAAATGTTATCTGATTTAAAGTTCCCTTCTCCTTTGCTAAAAAAACAAAAACAAAACAGAAACAACAGATGAATCTTACTACCACTGCAGGCGATAATGTACGAGGGATGTAACGTTTTTAATTAACTGACATAGATTGTTGGTAGAGTAACTCTTTCTCTATGACAATTGATGTTGAACCTGTTGAACCCAACACATGAAACCTCCTTAAAAAAAAAAAGTTGTATCCACTTTGATTTCAGTGTTTGCAGGTGATGATCTCCCTCTACGCAAGTCTACAAGTTCTTCTTTAAACTTCTTCATCCATCTGTGCACATTGCTCGTCAATGGTGTCATCTCAGTAAACATCGTGTAGCGTAGCAGGAGACCATCATCAACTGATAGAGTTGGGTTCAATAACAGCTAACTTGTGATGGAGACCATGTTGAGTAGCATCTTTGTATAGAGGAAGAGTTACTCTACCAACATGTCCAGTTGGAACGATTTATGTCAGTTTATAAAGTTATCCGCTCTTTTGCCTCTCTTTCAGTACAGCTTTTATATTTTCATTCTACAGGTCCTTCTCAAAAAATTTGCATATTGTGATAAAGTTCATTATTTTCTGTAATGTACTGATAAACATTAGACTTTCATATATTTTAGATTCATTACACACAAACTGAAGTAGTTCAAGCCTTTTATTGTTTTAATATTGATGATTGTGGCATACAGCTCATGAAAACCCTCAAAAAATCTAAAAAAATTAGCATATCATGAAAAGCTTCTCTAAACGAGCTATTAACCTAATCATCTGAATCAACTAATTAACTCTAAACACCTGCAAAAGATTCCTGAGGCTTTTAAAAACTCCCAGCCTGGTTCATTACTCAAAACCGCAATCATGGGTAAGACTGCCGACCTGACTGCTGTCCAGAAGGCCATCATTGACACCCTCAAGCAAGAGGGTAAGACACAGAAAGACATTTCTGAACGAATAGGCTGTTCCCAGAGTGCTGTATCAAGGCACCTCAGTGGGAAGTCTGTGGGAAGGAAAAAGTGTGGCAGAAAACGCTGCACAACGAGAAGAGGTGACCGGGCCCTGAGGAAGATTGTGGAGAAGGACCGATTCCAGACCTTGGGGGACCTGCAGAAGCAGTGGACTGAGTCTGGAGTAGAAACATCCAGAGCCACCGTGTACAGGCGTGTGCAGGAAATGGGCTACAGGTTGCAAATTTTGCATGTCATTCGGAAATCAAGGTGCCAGAGTCTGGAGGAAGACTGGGGAGAGGGAAATGCCAAAATGCCTGAAGTCCAGTGTCAAGTACCCACAGTCAGTGATGGTCTGGGGTGCCATGTCAGCTGCTGGTGTTGGTCCACTGTGTTTTATCAAGGGCAGGGTCAATGCAGCTAGCTATCAGGAGATTTTGGAGCACTTCATGCTTCCATCTGCTGAAAAGCTTTATGGAGGTGAAGATTTCATTTTTCAGCACGACCTGGCACCTGCTCACAGTGCCAAAACCACTGGTAAATGGTTTACTGACCATGGTATTACTGTGCTCAATTGGCCTGCCAACTCTCCTGACCTGAACCCCATAGAGAATCTGTGGGATATTGTGAAGAGAAAGTTGAGAGACACAAGACACAAGAATCTGCAAAAGGATTCCCGACCAAGTATTGAGTGCAGAACTGAACATAATTATTTGAAGGTTGACTTTTTTTGTATTAAAAACACTTTTCTTTTATTGGTCGGATGAAATATGCAAATTTTTTGAGATAGGGATTTTGGGTTTTCATGAGCTGTATGCCACAATCATCAATATTAAAACAATAAAAGGCTTGAACTACTTCAGTTTGTGTGTCATGAATCTAAAATATATGAAAGTCTAATGTTTATCAGTACATTACAGAAAATAATGAACTTTATCACAATATGCTAATTTTTTGAGAAGGACCTGTATGTCCTATAGACAACTTGCCCATGTAGAAGTCTGCCTCACCAGTAGCTCGCCTCGAGCTGCGTTCCCAGGAAAGTGTTCTGAAAATAAAAGGTGATGCTTTCTCCTGCTGGGGTTTTCTCAGGCACCTCTGGCAGGCAGAACACCACCCACGAGTGGATCTCGGCAAAGCTGAACTGCCCCGATAGCCTCAAGGTGTTCATAGGCCTGGAGACAAAAATCCAAGGAGATGAAGGTTTCCTTGAGTTTCAAAACAGCAGCCAAAGCTGAACCTTGGAACGTTCATGGGATAGATTTCTCTGCTACACGGGTCTGACCTGGCGTGATCGATGCTGTGTGTCCTCTGGTGGAGCGAGAGTGGTTTGATCTGGTACTGACGCACCTGGCAGGTTTTAGGCTGCAGCCGTGGCGTTACGTAAGCTTGAAGAGTACCGTACTGTCCCTCGATCGACCTCACCTTCAAAAGAGCACAAAAGATGATGGACTGTGATTGGAGTAATATTGCAGGATTATTGGATGTAATAATAATAATTATTATTATTATTATGGATAATTATATATATATTTTTGCTCCTATGAGCATCGTTTTTAAAATCCATAACCTGAAAACATGCACTACAACATTTATCACAATGGATGGTGCAATACAAAAAAAGTGGACAATTAACAAAATTTTTTAATAATAAATATTTCAAAAATACTGTGTATTCTTTAATATTTGATATTAATGTTTGAAGTTAGACATCCCACCTGCTTTCAACAGTTATCTGCTGCAGTTTGTACTGCATTACCACTTTACTCTGAGTGTAAAGTCGTATTAATCATTAAGGCTATTACGGTCAGCCTGAGTTCATACAATAACACACACAAAAAAAGATTGCACACAATAATCAACTGGCTGGAAACATCACTTCTGTTCAGCAGCAAATCACCAGGTGATGTAACCTTTATGTAATCCCGTCATGAACTGATGTAATCCCATGCTTAGCGCTGAAACAGTGCATTCTGCTGCTGCGATTCTGGTTCAAATCCCAGCTGTGCCCTATGGTACCTAGGATACCACTTCTGTCCTTAGTGAGTAGAAACACATGGTGACACATCAAAAGGGTTTTTTTTTGTTTGTTAGAGAAGTGTCATGAAACAATGTGCACTTTTCATTGTACCTAACAGTAGTCAAAAAAACATATTTATAGCTAATTCCCAGGAGTTTACCAGCAATAATTAACTAGTTTGGGGAATTACAGTACAGTATATAGTATGTAAAGGAACAACCTTTATGGGCGTGTTTCTTATAATCTGGTGTGATTCAGCCTGATGAGAAGTAAATTTACCGTTACTGCCAACTTCATTGTCTAATAACTGTACGTCCCAAAGTGTTTTATTCCTCTTTAATTATAGCAGCTTGCAAATACTAACAATGTTTGATTTATTAAAGGATGATACATAATTTTCTTTTCAATTCATAGTACGCTATAAATCCCCTCTGACCTGAAGAAAACTAGAATTGACTCTTAAAACACACCAACCAACCGGGGACTTAATCAACTTATTTACAATTTAAAACCGTTTCTTTGTATAATTTGATACTATACAAGAAATAACATTACACTGAGTTCCAAATTATTATAATGATATCTTTCCCTGATTTTCATAATTAGTCAATGCAAATGACAGTCAGTATAATTTTCTAATCATCAACTATTAGGGTATAATTGGAATTTTATTGAACAAACCTCCTAATGATGACAATATTTATTTAAAAAATAAAAAACTGAAAACGCACTGTTCCAAATTATTACGCACAAAAGAGTTAAAACATTTTATAGGTTGTAAAGAAGTGAAAATGGGCTTTTGTTGATTTTGCAGCATTAGGAGGTCATATTTACTGAAAACTCTTTCAATCAAAAACATCCTAACAGGGCTACATGTTACACCTTAACATAGGACCCCTTCTTTGATATCACCTTCACAATTCTTGCATCCATTGAACTTGTGAGTTTTTGGACAGTTTCCGCTTGAATTTCTTTGCGGGATGTCAGAATAGCCTCCCAGAGCTGCTGTTTTGAATCAAACTGCCTCCCACCCTCATAGATCTGTTGAGGATTCTCCAAAGGTTCTCAATGGGTTTGAGGTCAGGGGAGGATGGCAGCCACACCATGAGTTTCTCATCTTTTATTCCCATAGCAGCCAATGACACACTGGTATTCTTTGCAGCATGAGATGGTGCATTGTCATGCATGAAGTTGATTTTGTTACGGAAGACACGGTTCTTCTTTTTGTACCATGGAAGAAAGTGGTCACTCAATATACTTTGCAGAGGTCATGTTCACACCTTCAGGGACCCTACAGGGGCCTACCAGCTCTCTCCCCATGATTCTGGCCCAAAACATGACTCCGGCACCTCCTTGTTGATGTTGCAGCCTTGTTGGGACATGGTGGCCATCCACCAACCATCCACTACTCCATCCATCTGGACCATCCAGGGTTGCACGACACTCAAGTAAACAAGACTGTTTAAAAATGAGTCTTCATGTATGCCAGGGCCCACTGCAACCGTTTCTGCTTGTGAGCATTGATTAGGGGCCGAATAGTAGGTTTATGTACAACTGCAAGCCTTTAAAGGATCCTACACCTTGAGGTTCGTGGGACTCCAGAGGCACCAGCAGCTTCAAATACCTGTTTGCTGCTTTGGCATTTCAGCAGCTGCTCTCTTAATCCGATGAATTTGTCTGGCAGAAACCTTCTTCATTCTGCCTTTATCTGCACGAACCTGTCTGTGCTCTGAATCAGCCACAAATGTCTTCACAGTACGATGAGTTTTTTGAAATATCTAACGTTTTTATACCTTGTCCAAGGCATTGCACTATTTGACGCTTTTCTGCAGCAGAGATCCTTTTTCTTTCCCATATTGCTTGAAACCTGCGGCCTGCTTAATAATGTGGAACAACCTTCTTCAGTACTTTTTCTTTAATTGGGCTCATCTGGCAAACTAATTATCACACGTGTCTGAGATTCATTTCAGTGATCCAAAGAGCCCTGAGACGCAAAACCAACCATGAGTTTAATTTAAAAACTAAGCATTTAATGTTTATGACGATTACATCCAATTTGCATAATAATTTGGAACACAGTGTATAATAAAACATTCATACCAATCAGAACCAAGAAACAAGAATTCCACAATGTAGTATTAAAAACATATTTAGGTGGCTTTCACACTAGACATGATCGAGTCATACCATGCTCCCCTGTTCCCTGTTTCCCTGTTCAACGCCTTTCACATAAGTAATATTCTTTCATATCAGAGTACACTTGCACGTTTACCCTCTCCCATAGAGTAGTTATGCGCCTAGTTGGTTTTTTTTGACCCAACAATAAGCACAAAGAGATGAAGAGTACAAAGACCTCAATCTTTTTGCTATGCTTAATATTATTGATATTTCAGAGAAAATGTCAAAAGCAACCCTCTCACATGGCTTCCTACTTTAGTGCAGTTCTTCATCTCAGTACAGGACTAAGACGTGCTGTAAGCACACAGAGATTTCGAAAAAGACAAATGTATTGATGATGTCACATTCTAAACAGCGTTCCATTTCCATCTACAGTTGAGGTTGGCTTTTATATTTGCTTCGAGCCAGGCTCAAGTACGCTGTGCTGTACTCAAGACCACCTATCTGTTCTGCTCCCAGGTACAACATGGAGTGTTCACATTACACAAATGTACCGAACGTTGAGATCAATACATTCATTCATTCATCTTCTATACCGCTTTATCCTGTATTTAGGGTCGCGGGGACCTGGAGCCTATCCCAGGAGACTCTGGGCACGAGGCAGGGTACACCCTGGACAGCGTGCCAATCCATCGTAGAGCACACACACACACTCATTCACACACTATGGTCAATTTGGGAACGCCAATTAGCCTAATCTGCATATCTTTAGACTGTGGGAGGAAACCGGAGTACCCGGAGGAAACCCACCAAGCACGGGGAGAACATGCAAACTCCATGCACACAGAGACGGGAATCGAGCCTGGCCGGGAATGGAACCCGGACCCTGGAGGTGCAAGGCGACAGTGCTAACCACTGCACCACATCAATACAATAGATCAATACTCAGGACTAAACACTCTCTGCGTCTTTGCACATTGCACAATTCACAGTTATGGACATTTTACAGGACTAAACCTCTCTGCATTTTTGCACACTACACAGTAATTGACACTCATGCACAGTTGCACATACCCCGGACATTCATGCACATTTGCACAGATTATGGACATTTATGGACTATGGACATCTACACACACATGCATATTTGCACACGTCCTGGTCGTTTCCACTTATTTCCATTTAAATTGATCTTTATATTTTCTCTCATTGTATAGATAAGTTTTTATATTTCTTATGTATTTTTTGACGTTTTTTTATATTGTCTTCTATTTATTTATATTATAACTGTTTTTTACATTTTTAAGGTCACGGGCGGTCGTTTAAGCATTTCACTGCATATCGTTCTGTGTATGACTGTGTATGTGACAAATAAAATTTAAATTTGAGGTCAAGCAAAATAGAATCTGTGTCCAAAATTATAGTATAAAAGCACTCCTTGTATATATAGTATGATCAAAAGTTTGGACACAACTCCTAGAACAATACTGGATTTTTTCAAAACTATGAAATAACACGTAAGGCATGAGGTATTTAAGTAACAACAACAGTAACAGTCAGTTGTTATTTTAAGACATGAAGGTCAGCTGTTCTGTAACAGTTCTTGCAAGACCATTATTGTCAAGTGCATTTGCAAATCCCATCAAGCGTCTCTCATGAAGACCTTCCCAGGAAAACAAGACCTAAATGTACCTCTGCTGCAGAGGAGACGTTCATTTAGAGCCTCGGAAATCACCAATTAACAAACAGCACCTCAGATTAGAGCCATTATGAAGGATTTACAGATCATAAGTAGCAGAAACATCTCAATATCAACTGTTTAAAGAAGATTATTTCATGTTGGATGCCTTCAACATTGTTTTACAGTGTAAAAAGAAATAAGGAAACACCATAGAATTAATTGGAGGTTGTGTCCAAACTTTTGACTGTACACACATTACGTTTATTAACTTCTGTGTAACTACATAGATTGTCAGTTTAAATTTTTTCTTTATAGGTTGGCTGTTTCGACAACATTACTCAGAAAAACTGAACATTTCAGCATGCTCTGGTTTTTTTTTGTGCTCCTACGACTTTACTTTTCTACAATGAATGCAACAACTGCGTGCCGCTGTCCCAGACTTGGGGTGTTAATAACTAATCATTGATCTATAAATTCCTGTTAAGATTTGGATGGCTTTATTAACTAATAATGTTTGTTTAGCATCATATTTCTCTCACATATCTATTAACTTGTCCACCACAAGGGGGCGAACTTGCAGTTCAGGCTATGTGGGGGATTGGATGTGGTACTTTTATGGCCTTGTTTTGATGGACAGAGAAATTTACCATATTTACAATTTTAAAATGTTTCTTTGTGTAATTTGATACTATACAAGAAATGATATTATAACAAAGCATTCAGACCAATCAGAACCAAGAAACAAGAATCCACAGTGTAGCATTAAAAATATATTTAGGCGGCTTTCGCACTAGACATGATCGAGTCATACCGTGCTCCCGAGGAGCCTTAAAAACTATTTTTTTTCTTGATTCATTTATCAAATCATAAATGATTTGTTGGGCTTTTGCTGATAGACGTGTGAAATTTGCAACCTTGTTCCAGACCGTTTAAAAATTCAAGTATTGTTACTTTTCATGAGTGATTCCTGCGTCCAACTGGGAACCTCTGTAGTCCCACCAGGGACCGTGGACGCCAATGGTGACCTTTGGATTTATTCCCATTTTGTACGACCCTGGTACGACCTCTGGTCACCATTCACACATGCACATTCACACACTACAGGAAATTTGGGAACGCCAATTCGCCTAATGTGCATGTCTTTGGACTGTGGGAGGAAACCGGAGTACCCAGAGGAAACCCACCAAGCACACAGTCCCGAAGCAGGAAACGACCCCGGACCCTGGATGTGCAAGGCCATGATGCTACCCACTAAGCTACCATACCACCTAATTTTATTGTAATTATTAAATTTAATAACTTCCCAGATGACCGACAAAAAGATTAAACATGTTTAATTTTTCTCACGGAAAGATGGAAACATAATCACAGCGCCAAAACTCGCTGTAAGTCATGATGAACTGTACTGAGACAGGGGTAAACCACTAAGCCACCATGCCGCCTTTCAAGAGTGATAACTGTTATTAAGTACCTTCAATTCCAGCCTGGTGGTGTTAGCCTGGCATCTGTATGTGGCAAGGAGGAAATTCCCATTTGGCTATAAAAGAAAGACAAAAGGGCAATCTCTAGCGTAAACCTTGGTTACGATCAAGTTAATATACATGTAATGTCGTGCTTTACGCAGCGAGAATAACTGAAAACATCTTACTGCTTTACCTCTGAATCACATTCGCTGAAACTAACCACTGCTGAGTTCTTATCCACGTCCAGCAGGTCTATAGGAACATCACTCTGTACAACAAAAGATATTATTTGAGTACTTATGAGCTAATATGAGTGTGTGTCTCTGAGTGCATTTCAGATTTTTTGACCTAAGCTCCTTGTAGTCGGACCTGTAGCAGCAGGTTATCGATGGCGGTCTGCACCTCCAGCGTCAGGCTGTAACTGGCGTCCTCTTGGCACAGAGTGAACCTGTCGTTGATGCTAAAAGCCGGCACGGCAGATACAGCGGTGCTGGATTGAGAGCTCTGCTGGTATTTCTCTCGTCCCTGCATCACCTTCACCTGCAGCTGCTCCAGCTCGGCCCTGCTCGCCAGCATGTACGACACGAGAACGTACAGTACAGCTGAGCTAAATCACATCCTCAGGACTCTTTCCTGACACACGGGTATCCTTATGTGTAGAAGATACAACCTTAAAGTGTGTAATAAGTTGATTATCAAGCCTTTTAAAGATTAAATGAGGTGAACAGAGTAGGTATTGTCCCATCCTGTTTCAGGAAACTATATGGGACTTGAGTTATTTTACTTTACATAATACTAAAGGGTGATCAAGTCAAACTGGGACTTTTGAATATTCATAATAACTGAACACAGCTATGAGAGTCAAAACCCTATGAGAGTAAGGTAAAAAGTTTTGTTCAGCCATAATCAGATCCTCTGCTTCATTTATGAAACACTGGCCTCCCATGAACTCCTTTAATGGCCCAAATATGTAGAAATAGCTTGGAGCGAGGTCAGGACTGTATGGGGGATGTGGCAATAATTTCCAGTTGAGTTCCAGTAACGTGCATGTGGTGTTGGTGAATGATTGTGTGTACAGTTACCACAGACGGACACGTCTCTTCTGCAAGTTGGCGACAAGTTGTTGTTTTTCAAGGATCAGACGTTCCACTCGCTGAATATCCACGGAACGACTGCAGTGAGCTCCGAGTCACCTTAGCCGGAATCGTAATTCACCGTCTTTAAAACTTCGAATGTTTTAAAACTTTGATCTGCGGCTAAGAGTCTCATCACCGTACTGTGCTTTAAGTCTTCTGTAACGGCAATCAGTTTTACATTTGAGAAAATTCAACAAAACTCCCGGTTTGACTTGAACGCATGTGTGTTAAAATAAGAAGAATGAATACATTTGCTAAACCATGTTACTTGTATTATCATACAAAACTTAATTTTGCTGTATAGATTTCATTACATCTTTACTATAATCTTTAAAATATGTCAGTTTTATATATATATATATATACCATGAATAACTCTATTTTTATGATGTTGAAGTCATAATTAAAGTCATTCATTCATTCATTCATCTTCTGTACCGCTTTATCCTGTATTTAGGGTCGCGGGGACCTGGAGCCTATCCCAGGAGACAAGGCAGGGTACAAGGCAGGGTACACACTGGACAGCGTGCCAATCCACCGCAGAGCACACACACACACACTCATTCACACACTATGGTCAATGTGGGAACGCCAAGCCTAATCTGCATGTCTTTGGACTGTGGGAGGAAACCGGAGTACCCGGAGGAAACCCACCAAGCACGGGGAGAACATGCACACACACTCCATGCACACAGAGACGGGAATCGAGCCTGGCCGGGAATCGAACCCAGACCCTGGAGGTGCAAGGCGACAGTGCTAACCACTACACCACCGCGCCGCCATAATTAAAGTCAAAATACATAATTGTATTGCACAGACTTATTCTATACCACTCTATCAAAACAATAAACGTTTCATGAATTATGTCATGAAAGAAATGAAAAACGGCTGATCATTTCTGAGGAAGCCTTAATGAATTTTGCTGTCAAAGACGAGACACGGCCGCTTGAGTCTGATTGCACAACCAGACATTTGTAGCAGTCAATCGTTTGTTAAAGTGTCAAAAGGATCAAACTACAAAAGCACAAGTGAGACTCGAATACTTTTTTTGTCTGTACATAAGTTTTGGGTCAGATTAGGGTGAAAGAATCTCCCTGTGTGTGTTCCTGCAATAAACTGTGTGTCGATGCAGAAGATGGCGCTGTAGGTCCAGTGAATGTAGCGCTACCTCAGAGCAGCCACCTTGGCCTGGGTCTCCCGGCTCATCTTCACCTCGTCCCCTGGGCCCGCCTCCATCTGCTGAGGCTCTGTGGTGAGACCCGATACCCAACCTACCACGTGCCACGCCAGGAAGAAGTAGTAAGCACTTTAGCAGTGTTTTAAGATTATTACTTGTTGTCACACTGTATAAGACGGTCACAATAAAAAAGAAAAATCTCAAGTCTAAGTCGCCATGTATTTGAGTACACGACAAAGATCAAGAGGTTGTAGCTCACCTGTGTATGTTGCCGTGACAACCTCATCATATGACTCCTTTCCTACACACCCTCCCTGGATCGATGTGACACTTTCAGCCAACACCTTTTAAACACAGAAACATACGGAATAAACACACACTGGAGACGCAATGGAACTTGCGGTAAATTCAGATTTGGACTGGTTTCCACATACGTTCTCAAAACGCAAGGTGGGTTCGTTGGAGTTGTCCAGTCCGTAGATCTCGACTGTCCCATCGTCTCTCCCAACGAGGATGTCTTTTACTCCGTCACCCAAGATGTCGAAAGTATCAATGCACAGCACACCTTGAGAAAAGGATAAAACATACAAGAACTCAGACTGATGCATTGAACAGTGCTTCATTTTGCCACTGGGTGGAAATCACATGAAGGTATGTGTGGCGTTCAAGTCAAACTGGGACTTTGATTGTGCAGAATACAGTACTGACAATAAAAACTCCCTTTATTTCTCTATATAATCCTCTGACACTCTGACTTATCCCAGCTTTTCACTAGTGCTTGGACAGTGTCATGATCAGACCGCCTGCTTCATGTTTGAAACACTGGAATACCAGGAACTCCTTTCATGTCTGGATCTCTCATAAAGAGAGGTCAGGATTGTAAGGGGGGTGTGGCAATAACTCCCAGACGGAGTTCCTGTAATGTGCAAGTGGTGTTGGTGAATGCTTGTGTGTACAGTTCCCACAGACAGATGCGTCTCTTCTGTATGCTGGTGAAAAGTTATTATTTTCAAGGATCAGGCGTTCCACTTCCTTCATGTACTGAAGTTAAAATAAAACTGGCAGAGGAGGAGGCTGATGTGCTACAACCTGAAGTTTTTCTATAGTTTCAATGTTTCCCATGACCTTGTTTCTCATGACGTTGCGCAACAAAATGTATTTACTGTCACTACCTTCTGTTTGAATCACTACAAAATCCCAATCAAAGCATGAGCTTGCTATATTTTCTATGAAAACTCAAACAACATATCATTGATACTAAATATGCAGGCTGATTTTTCTACTGTGCCAAAACATTAGATGATGGAACTATATCGTTTTTGCAAAACCAGACAAAATTACACTTATATGACCAAAATAGTTTGGACAAAATATTTCAGCAGTGGAGCTTTTAAAGCCTTTGTGACTCTAATAACCCATGAATAAAACTTTCTCCATCAGTGTGCAATACTTCTTGCTTCATTCGGGTAAATAAAGTGAGAAAAGTGGATTTATCTCATTTTGCTGTCAAAGTGAGTAAATAGTGTTTAATCATACAATTTGTAACAAAACAACTGCATAATATATAATCTTAATAATCTCTCTTTAACTGAAATAAAAGCTTTTCCTAATAAAAAAAAATATTCTAACGTTTTCTAAAATTTCTAAAAATTTAAATTAAAGCACACTCTATGTAGCCTAAATTAATAAATAAAGCTACACGCACAAAAGTGCACAAAAGGTTCGTACTAGAACTAGAACTACTAGATCTCAGACACTGTTCCTCACCTCCTTTTTTCTTCTCATTGTCCACCTCCCATTTAAGGACAGGAGCTGACTGGGTTAACTGCACCAGCCCCAGTTTGCCATCAGCTGTTCCGTAAAGCACTTCCTCCCCATCCTTACCTGCATACCATTAAAAACACTCAAGATAGAACTCCTAAATATTACACCTTTACTTTTATATCACTTTCATTAAACTCTCTCACCTCCGTCTCTGTTGTGAAGCTCCAGGACAGACGGTGGGCCTGAAATCTCGAAATCATACAGCAGCTCTGAACCCTTATAAAAAAGCACAATATGGAGGGAACGGGATCCGCGTTAACATAAATACAGAAGAATAATCAAAGATGATGACCAGATAATCAGGAAACTGCTAAATTATACCTTCACATATAGAAACGTGTAGGAAAGATGTAGTTCCCTTTTTTTTTTTTATTTTATTTTTTTAAAAATCAGAACCATAATACTATCTGACCTCTATTATGTTATACGATACTACTATATTATACACTACCAAAAGTATTCACCTGCCTGTCTTTACATGCATATGGACTTCAAATAGTAACATCCAATTCTAAATCCATGGGGATTAATATGATGTTGGCTCCGCCCCCTTTGCAGCTATAACAGCTTCAACTCTTCGCTGAAGGCTTTCCACAAGGTTTAAGAGTGTGTGTATGGGACTTTATGAAACGTGTTCTATCGGGTTGAGGGCGGGACAAGGTCAAGTTCTTCCACGCCAAACTCGATCCGTGGACCTTGACTGGTACGCAGTCATGTTGGAACAGGAAAGGGCCGTCCCAAAACTGTTCCCACAAATGTCTTGGTATGCTGAAGCATTAAGAGTTCATTTCACTGGAAGCTCAACTCCTGAAAAACGACCCCACAACAGTTCCAGCATGACTGCACACCAGTGCACAAAGCGAGGTCCAGTGTCCGGATGTTACTCAAGGCCATATGCATGTGAAGGCAGGTGAGCGAATACTTTTAGCAATATAGTGTACGTGTGTAATATCGATATTACCTGTAATATGCGGAGTACTCTGTCCTGGCATGCTAGAACAGGCACCATACGTCCCACCGTCTCAACCGGCAAACAGACCATGTCGTTGATCTTGTCCCCTGACAGAAAGTAGTCCTGGTCTTTGCAGTCGCAGTAGTGGTTGTAAATGTAGCTGGCACAGACAAAAAGGTCGGCCCCAGAGACACGCCTGCCAACAAGTTTCAAATCTAATCATCTGCATCGGACATGAAATCATAAATAATATAACAATTCAAAAATACATTAAATATATTGTATGTGTAATGGGATTTAAATAATAACACACATGGCGTTGATGCTCTCAGTCAGATTGGCCTCAAAAGCAAGAAACTGTTTGCCCTTTTTGGTGTAACCCCTGACCTCAGAGCCCGAGCACACAAAGATCTTCTCCTGCGGTGTTCCTAACGCACCTCCCAGCTCCAGCCTGGAGATTTTCTGTCCTGGGAGACTTTTAAACACAGGCTGGATGACATCAAAAAAGGAAAAAACATTTTATAACAATTTCTAAAATCATGCAACTTTTAATATGTTCAGTTTTTACAGATAACAGTGATCAATATTTTTTAAATGCTGAAAATAAAAATACATTAATCAGGAAAAAAAAAGGCAACAGAACAGAAGTGAGAATGAAGCAGCATCCTAAAACAAGACCCTTAACTATCAGGTGTTCACCTTAATGCTACGAGGAAAGTGAATTAATGCATTCTACATATTTTGAGTACGAAGAAATCACTTACTATCTACTTAATATTTCGAATTTATCTGTATGGCAGTTACTTTAAATACTCACAGCCACCTCCCCCTTTTTCATCCCGAAACAATTGACCACACCTTCATGATCTGCGACAGCAACCTAAAACGATACACAATAACAATGAGGTTAGCGCTAAAAACAGTGGATTTCAAACAGTGGAGTTTGAGTTGAATCAAATCAAATCACACACTGGTGGAGCGACATCTGCTGAAGTGTAATAATAATCAAGAATGTGTGTGTTGCTGCATGTGACTGAAACCTCGCCTGTTCTACTATAATGAAAACAAGGTCTGTGTGTCACAGCTTAGAGAACCGGGACACTTTCATATACATGGTATAAGTTTGAGACATGTTATAGAAAAGACTAAATGACCTTTAACCTTTATTTCAGGATTTTAAATGACCTTTTGTGTTGCTTTCCGGCCCACCACAGGTAAAAGTTTCATAGTTTTTGGAGAAGTCACTCCAACCTTGGAAAGGAAACGGAAAAATAATTAATTAAGGCAAGATGCTTCATCCATCAGCAACACTTTTTTTTTGGATGAACAGCAACAATTTTGCATTCTTGAACTGTCGAGATAAAATGAACACAAAAATAAACAGCAGTGCTATTTTTTACTTAAAAAGAAAGATGCTCAAATTTCTTCGGTACTTGGACTAAACAATTTTGTATAATTGATTCAACCTTTTTTCCTAATTAATCTGTTCTGTACAAGTATTTCTCTTAAGAACATCTCTGCAGTGAATTAAGCATTATACAAGGTGTGTTCAGGTCAAACCGGGAATTTCTAATGAGTGAACCCATAACACAGATTAACATTTACAGAAGACTTTAATTCAATTCAATCGTATTTCATTTGTATAGTGCTTTTAATAATGGTCATTGTCGCAAAGCAGCTTGACAGAATCATAAGAAAATTATGGAAATGTGTATGAAATGCAAACTCCACTCACAGAAAATGCATATGAATTAAAATTATCAGATTGTCCCAGTACGGTACGGTGATGAGACTCTTATCTTAGTCGTTCAAATGAACATTCAGTGAGCGGAACGCCTGATCCTTGAAAAATCGACTGATAACATTTCGCCAACTTATGGAAGAGACGCATCTGTCTGTGGGAACCGTGTACACACAATCATTCCCCAACACCTCCTCGTACAGGCCTGACCTCGCTCATTTCCAAGTCATTTCCACATATTTGTTGCATTAAAGGAATTCTTGGGAGGCCAGGGTTTCAGACATGAAGCAGGCAGTCTGATCATTGTTCTGAAATGAGATGAAAACTTTTCATTTCATAACTGGGTTCTGTTATACTGAACAATCAAAAGTCCCGGTTTGACTTGAATGCTTTGTAACTGTAATACGTATAGCCTTATGTGCATAGGTTCTAATGCGAATATGAATTATCAACTGGCAAAGACACATGGTGTTTAAAATTTTTTTAACTCTTATGCTAAATAATAATAATAATTATTATTATTATTAAGACTCCTACCTGTAGGTAATCAACATGTTTTAAGTTAAGCTCCATCTTCTCAGATATGAAGAGATCACAGCACACAGTAGATTTTATTATTTTAACTCCACAACAGTTTGAGGATTTCTTATGCCTCTAACATATACAGTGTGGATTAACAGGATCTCAGAGATAAACCTCGCGTCACGACAGTGTTAGCTTAGCTACGTGTAATTTGCAGTTACAAAGTCACTCTTATTCATTCATTTTATCCATATAACATTCTTACACAATACACAAAATACACTTTTACATCCCTAAAAATGAATTAAACCGAGTCTAAGCTTCATAAACAGACGGGTGACTCTGTCTCTCTGCGCTAGCAAACGCTCGATTTAACGCTGGTCCGCCATGTTGGATTTTCCCTGCCTCGACACATCCACGGTTGCCGTGGAAACAGGGCTCCGTTCCAAATGGCTCACGGACACTACATAAGTGTGTCTAATCTTGTATTAAATAATGCCATTTGAACCCCTACATAGTATAAAAGAGGACATTATTTGTAATGCGACCGGTAAACGGATACTTGGTAATGCACTGTTCATGAAAATTAAATAAGATGGTTTATGAATGATGAGTTTACTAGCTACTAAAGATATTTCATTGGCTATGTGTAAATTAATACACAATAAAGTAAATATTATAAAATATGTGTATATATAAATATAAAAAGATAATGGAATATAAGTACCATTTATATATATATATAGGATAAGTGCTGATGATAATGTAAAGCATTCAATTTAATAATTACAGTAAAATTAGGTGGTAGTGTGGCTTAGTGGTTAGCATTGCGGCCTCACACATCAAGGCTCCAGGTTCGATTCCTGCCTCAGGTCTGTGTGCGTGTTTGGTTTCCTCCAACAGTCCAAAGACATGCAGGTTAGGCTAACATTATGTGTGAATGAGCGTGAGTGTGTGAGTGTGTGCGACTGCCCTGCAGTGTATTGGCACGGCGTTTAGGGTGTACCCCGCCTTGTCCCCTAACTCTCCAGGCCCCCTACAGCCCAGGATATAGGATAGGCGATGAGATGATAGGACAATAAAAGGATAATTTATACATTAGTTTGTGGGGGCAGGGGTTGCTCGGTGGTTAAGTTGTTGGACTTCTGATCACGAGGTCCCCGGTTTGATCCCCAACGCTGCCTGGCTGCCACTGTGCAAGGTCCTTCTCCACCATGTGCTCAGATACAATCGGGCCTCAAGCTGGCAACCCAACCTCATAAACGAAGCCACAGAAACAATGTACGAACTCCAGGGTGGGGAGTATCCATTGTCTGATGTACGTGGTACAGTGGCGTAGTGGTTCACACCTTCAGGGTCAAGGGTTCAATTTTCACCTCTGGAATCTTGTCTGGGAGTGTTGGATGTTCTTCCCGTGCTTGGTGAGTTTCCTCCAGATAAATAAATATCTGTACTGTTGAAGATGTGTTGAACATCACACACAAGAGCATCACAAAGGTATGTTCACATACTGTACATCAAAAGGAACTTCTGTAGCTCACCTTCACAATTTTGAATTTTGAACTAACGTTCACAGCCCAAAAAATTAACTAGTTTACATAATTTAATTTGTCATGTTTTTAACCTTTTTTCAGTAGAACCTCCTTCTCCGCATCTACGCCCAGCCCACCTGCACTGGACATTAATGCATTGTGTCTAGTGTACAGTACCATGCTCCATGTGCATCACATGCACTGTGTTTTGCTTCACCAGAGGACCCTCTGACTAGTTTAACTAAAGAGATTTTGTCATTTCTTTCTTCAGCTCACAGAATATTAGCAGACATCCCACCTTGCAAAAACTCAGCAGTACCAGAACAACCCTGATCTCCTACCCATCCATGAAGTGTGGAAAAAATTGATTTGTTCACTGGGACATACTAGTTGCCTGTGCGCTTTTTACAATGTCAGGTTGTGCTTGATGATGAAAGAACTAAAGTATCTCTATTGAAAAAATCGCTCATGAATTTCTTCGTTAGAATTTGGTTTTCTGCTGAAAAGAACTGGAAAGTAGTCGAGCAGCTCCCCTGTGATATTTGTCTCTCCCTAAAGGAAACCTTGGGTACATGCAGAACATGTAACATGTGCACAAGAATAATCCAAAGAGAACTCAAGGGATTGGGACTAAACAGCTGTGTACCGTTAAGAAAACCACTTATCAGCGAGACAAATCAGAAAAAAGTCTTCAGTTTGCTAAGGATCATAAAATATGCACTGTTGATCGTAGCAAAAAGGTCATGATGGTCTAATGAGTCCAGATTTGTGATGTGCAGATGAAGTGATACACCCACCATGCCTAGTGCTTGCTGTACAATCCTGTGGCAGCAGCGTTGTGATCTGGGATTGTTTCTGTTAGTCGGGTCTAGCAATGTTACAGTATGTGCCCAAAAAATAAGGTCAGCTGATGACCTAAATATACTGAATGAGCAAGTTTCTTAAATCAATATATTTCTTCCCTGATGGCATGAGCATTTTCCAATATGATGATGCTGATGAGGATTCAGCAGGCTCAAATCATGAAAGGTTCAGGTTCAGGGAGCATGAGACATCATTTTCACACATGGACAGCCACCACTGTGTCCAGTGTATTATATTATATTATATTATTCATTCATTCATTCATTCATTTTCTATACCACTTAATCCTGTGTTCAGGGTCGCGGGGGACCTGGAGCCTATCCCAGGAGACTTCGGGCACTAGGCGGGGTACACCCTGGACAGGGTGCCAATCCATCGCAGGGCACACACTATATTATATTATATTATATTATATTATATTATATTATATTATATTATATTATATTATATTATATTATATTATATTATATTATATTATATATTACAGTAGAGTACATAATTATAAATTATTACATCCTTAATATAGAGTAGCAGCTAGATAGTTCTAATAATATTAGATATTAAATTCTAATCATCGAATGAGGCTGTTAAACTCAACTTAAAATGTCTTTTACAACTGTTAAACTCATTTATACATATACACATACATGTACACATATATTAATTGTTAATGCAAGGCTGTTAAAAGCAACGTTAAAAAATATACAATTAAAAATAGAATGCACAAAGCTGGTCTATAAAACCTTCATGTTGTCTTGATGATGCCGAAAACATTTAGCCAGTCCTAATCATCACATGAAAACAGATGGACCTTCTGATTGATGTCCACAGTCTCGTAGCAGAGCAAAAGCCTGGTCAGTAATTAATTTATGCCCCATGCACCTTAAGACCTGATCTCCTTGTATTGATTGTGCATATGCGTGTGTGTGTGTGTGTGTGTGTGTGTGTGAGAGAGAGAGAGAGAGAGAGAGAGAGAGTGGTGGGGCGGGTGGGGGTTCATCTGCTGAGAAACCAGAGAGAGTGACTGTTTTCCACAGTGGGAGGGAACAGCAGAGGGAGCTTTTGGAAAAGCAGCCTGAGTCTCATTCTGCGAGCAGCACAGCAGATGCCAGACGTGTCTGTCTGAAGGATACAAAGTCAGGAAAATATTCCAAGGAAAAAGTCAGACCACATGGACTAACACAGTCCCAAATCTAAGGACTGAGAATGTCCCAGATCCAAGGACCGGGAATGTTTCATGCGTAACTTGTGTACATCTAACAGGAATCTCTAAAGGACAACAGTTGCTGCTTTCAGACGTGTAGAAACTGATGCCTGCCCCGAGACGATTCCTGGTCACCTCCACCTCTATGCCACTTGCGGTGGGATGGGGATGGAATGTTTGCGTGTATCTTGGACTGCTTACTCTTCTTCTTCTGCTGATGGGACTGCTTCTGTGGATGGTCCTGAAGCAGCTGAGGAACTCAGTGGGAAACGTTGCCCTTCAGTCCGCACGCTCTTTCAGGGAGCCGCACTTTGGGAACTGCAGGAGCGTCAGGTTCTGAGAATGAAAAGACTGTGGAAGGGGGGAATATGGGAATTTTATTTTACGTAAATTTTACGTAAATTGTTGCAAGAAGACAAAGTTCAGTGGAAACCTGTTCCTGAAATCACTGCTCTCATGGGAATGACGTAGTAGACTGAGATTTCTCTGAAATACAACAAATGAAGATGTGATTCTTAAATATATTTGAGCATTGAAAATCTAAATTGTCTTAATGATGTCTCTAAACCAGTATGCTTACTATTTTTGTTAATGTATTTGTCTTGCTTTTTTTCTTTTTACATATTGAATTTATGTGAAACAGATACATTTTTCATTTTGTATTTTCCCTTTAACATAGACACATAAAGACTTATAAACACTTCTTAGCATCCTTAGACTAGACTTGTTCTTACAAATGAATATTATGAATATTTCCATGTTAATTGTTATTATGTGCAGGTTCTCACTTGAATGTCTATAAGCAGTCTAGTGTTAAATACTGTACTTATATGACACTCTGTATGATCAGTATTCTTTCATCCTGCGTCTGCAATAGTCCAGATCTGACAGCCTACAGCAACAACGTCTCTAAACATGATTCATTTTCATGTCTAATTAAGTCAAAGGGACCACAACGTCATTCCTGCCAAAGACAGATGTTCCTGGAAGAGGAATCTCTCAACGTCCAATTTTCAGTTATCCGTGCCTCTCTGTCTCGACTGTTCACTGTTCAATGAAAAACTCTTTTTTTCCCTGCTTGAGCATCCCCGTATGTTTTTCGAAAGCCTAAGGTGTGCGAAACTGCTTTGACTCCTCTTTCTGCCTCATTATAATTCCACATCACATCTCATAAAAGAAAACAAACAACTTCAGTCCAAGTCAATAATAATACGTTTCATTCATTATTCATTAGAATGTATTTCCTTAAGGACTTTCTTTCACATTCTGATGAATTATGGAGGTCTGCTTTTCTTATATGCCTCTGTGGAAGTCTGCGTCTGGGTATTTTATGATCTTAAGATATTGTTTGAATGAAACCAGTGCTCTCAGGAGATCTCAGTGAAAGAGACACACATGATTAATATGATATTATAAAACTACAAAATGTTTTAAGTGCTCTTTACTGATAAGGAATAAATAGTGAGTAATTGCATAACATACAGTACAGATGCAGAGATTCAAAAAGAGATTCAAAATCATGTACAGTAATTTATCAAAAGAATATAATATAGATACATTCTTTAGGTGGTGATGCTGTACTGGATTAAACGAAGACACTCACGCACTCATCTTCTATACCGCTTTATCCTGTATTCAGGGTCGCGGGGACCTGGAGCCTATACCAGAAGGCTTAGGACACGAGGCGGGGTACACCGTGGACAGGATACACACACTCACACACAATTAGCCTAACCTGCATGTCTTTGGACTGTGGGAGGAAACCGGAGTACCCGGAGGAAACCCACCAAGCACGGGGAGAACATGCAAACTCCATGCACACAGAGACGGGAATCGAACCCAGACCGTGGAGGTGCAAGGCGACAGTGCTAACCAGTGCTACCCTCATTATGCCACAATTTTTTATTATTTTTTTGACACACAACAATGGTAACTATAAGTGAAAGTATGTATTTCTTCTTGTTTTGAAAGAAATAAACTGCGTCTGTACCACTAAAGGTTGACGACCTTTAGTAACCATAGCATTTATCATTTTAATTGGCATGAAATTACTTGTAGAATCTAATTTCTTCAATTCAGATCGGGTTGAAATGAGCTCCGTTAGCACGGCGCCTCGCACCTCAAGGTTCCTGGTTCAATTCCCGCTTCGGGTGTGTGTGTATGGAGTTTGTATGCTATCTCCATGCTTGGTGGTTTTCCTCCGGGTACTCTGGTTTCCTCCCACGGTCCAAAGACATGGCTTTTGTTAAGCTGACTGGCGTTCCTAAATTTTCCAGCAACCCTGTATACAGGATAACGCTGATGACTGAGTGAGAATTTAGGTCCACCTCCTGCTAGCTTAGCTCTGTTTCCTTTTTTCTCTTTTTAATGTGTAGCGATTGCAACTGTGCAACTTACATCCCCAGTTTCTAGGAGCAACGGTAGAAACCATAACATATACCCTACAGATCACTATAGCATTTATACATACCACTTGATCACAATTGATTTAAATTTGTTTAGCATGTTGTGTGTGAGGCAGATTGTTGCAGATTAGCAAATCAAGGTAACTGTAATACATATGTACTGACAGCAGGGGGCACCAACAATCTCTGTTCCTTGCTTATCTTCAAAGCAACACGCGTGTACAGTACTGTACTGTGCAAAAGTTCTTATTTCTTCACTATTTCTCCCAAAGAGCCAGACAATCTTGTATTTTTAATGTAGCCTTGAAGAATAGCTCAGGTGTCCCGAAGAGCTGTTATGGCTCTTATTTTTGGCAAGTTTTTGTCTCGGTCCAGGAAAATGATATTCAGACAGTTTTTTTTTTTTTTACACCAAACTTAAGGCATGATCGAGTGAAAAACAGGTGCAGATGATGACAGATGATCAGGCGATGATTAGTACTTATTAGAATTAGGTGTTAAATAAATGATTAATGTTAAAATCGTATCTTTGGGCTCTTTGCTGCCTGTCGCAGTAATGCATTCGTTCCTATTTCTTTAATTAAATACACAAGTAAAAACAAGTAATTAAAAACAAGTCCTTGTTTCTTCTATTCTTGTGCTGCAAATGGTAATTAAGTGCAAATGGGAATAAAAAATGTAAGTGAGAAAGTGAAGAAACATCAGAGAACACACGCCATAGAACTGATCTGTGGAATCATTCATTGGTCAATAGAATAGAATTTGTTGCCTAACAGTATCATTAGAAAATTTGTATAGAATTAATATTTAGAATAGGGCGGCGCGGTGGTGTAGTGGTTAGCACTGTCGCATTGCGCCTCCAGGGTCTGGGTTCGATTCCCGGCCAGGCTCGATTCCCGTCTCTGTGTGCATGGAGTTTGCATGTTCTCCCCGTGCTTGGTGGGTTTCCTCCGGGTACTCCGGTTTCCTCCCACAGTCCAAAGACATGCAGGTTAGGCTAATTGGCGTTCCCAAATTGCGCGTAGTGTGTGATTGGGTGTGTGAGTGTGTGTATGTGTGTGTGCCCTGCGATGGATTGGCACCCTGTCCAGGGTGTACCCCGCCTAGTGCCCGAAGTCTCCTGGGATAGGCTCCAGGCCTCCCGCGACCCTGAACACAGGATTAAGCGGTATAGAAAATGAATGAATGAATGAATAACATTTAGAATTGTGGGAAAAAAATACAAATAAAATGAACATGGCAAAGTATCAGTCACTTTTATATAAACTACATTTCTCATGATATCTAAAATGTTCCCCGCTGAAAACAATAGTACATTGATAGTGCAGGGCAGCAGTCACGTTCATAACTTCAACATTCTGACAACTGCAGCCAGAAGAGAGTACATAAGATAAGTGGAGAATCTTAGTATTTTGAGCTTTTTGAATAAGACTAGGTAAAAATCATCAAAATAAATCTCCTCACAATAGGAGATGCGACTTGACCCAGAGCGCTGTTTGAGTAATGCCTGCACTTTTCCTTTTCATTCAGACCATCATCATTTCATTTCATTCAGGAATATAATTTGCTCGAGTACAGTTTTGTTGTATCGCTAATGAGGGATCCTCATGACCTGAAAGAGCAGACTCACCAACAGCTTCTACTCAGGAATAAACACCTCGTTGATGATGATAAGCATAAAAATAATCTACCATGAGTCACACAGTTAAGCTTCCAAGGCTCTCTTCCTTACGCAAAACACTAATTATAGCATGCGCTCATTGTCTCTACGTCAATATTCCCTTTCTCGTCTGTCCGTTCAAATTATCTACAGCGTAGATCAGAGACTATGATGTATAAAATGTACATTTCTCTATACAAGATGCGCAATATGAATGGGCAACATTTCCATTTCTGTACACATTATTCATACTGTACTTCCTCTCCATGTTCAATACGTTAGGCATATTAGTACAAGTCGTTCAAGTCAAACTGGGACTTCTTTTTGGACTTCACTTCTCATTTTTAAGTGACAGAAGACTTCAAGCACAGTATGGTTATGAGACTCTTAGCAACAGTAAAACATGGAGCATTTGATCTTTATAAATCGTGGGATAGCTTGTCACCAACATGAGAAGAGACGCATATGTCTGTGTGAACTGTACACACAATCATTCACCAGCGCCGCTTGCACGTTACAGGAACCCGTACAGTCATTTCCACATGCTAGGGGCATTAGAGGAGTTCCTGAGACACCAGCGTTTCAGACTTGAAGCAGGCAATCCAATCATAGCTCCTGAGAAAACTTTCAAGCTTGATGGTGTCCAAGCAATAGTGAAATGGTACGATAGGTGCATTAGTGTAGGACGGGTGTCATACACACTCAATCTGCGCCCGGCACTAGGACCCGGAAGTAAGACGGGCGCAAAACCAGGAAGTATAAAAGAGGTAAACAAACGATGGCTTACCGCTCAGTCATTGAGTTCGGCCCATGTCAGCTCCAGCTGTCGTTTCAGCAAACCGTGAGTACTCACATGTTGGTTCCGTTTGTCTTTGCTATTGTGTGTGTATTTTTAGGACGCGGGTTAAATTTGTGTTTTTCCCTTGCTCCGCTTTTGTGAGAGTCCTTAAACTAAATCGCGTGGTTATCCTGCCTGCTCGCTTCTTTCCGCGTTTGGGTTTATCCTCCACGCTACATTGGGCTAACCGCTAAAGCTACGTCTTCTGGTCACCTCAGGTTAGTCCATCTTGACAGAATGACTGAGCCCTCCGCGGTAAACCCAGCGGATTATGCGAGTCTCTGCGACGTTGTAGATCAGCATGCGGCGCTAATCAATCAGCTAACCGCGGATCTCGCTTCTCTCCGCCGCGAGGTCGCTGAGCTCCGGCGGGAGAATACGGATCTCCGCGCAGCTGTTGATGACGTCACTGCTCGACCGCGGCGCCGCATCCCCCCCCCCCCTCCTTCTGATGTTTTTCTTTCTCTACCAGAGAAGTGGAACGGCACGGACGGGAAGTGCAGCGTTTTTCTGACAGCTCTCGATCTGGTGTTTGAGTTTAATGCCACCAAATACTCCACCGATCGCCTTCGCATTGCTCTTCTCGTCTCGTTGCTAAAAGGGCAGGCAGCAGAGTGGGCCATGGCAGTTTTACAGGCAGATACAGACACCGCCCACTCTTACAATGAGTTCACTCACCAACTCAAACTCACTTTCGAACATCCAGCGGGCGAGGTGGAGACCGACACCAGACTTTATCACCTGAGGCAGGGAGGATTGCCCGTGAGCCGCTATACGGCCGAGTTTCGCACTCTCGCCGTCCAAACAACGTGGGGCGATGCAGCACTCCGGACATCCTACTACGAGGGACTGGCTTCTCGAATTAAGGACGAACTAGCCGGGCGAGAGCTTCCTGCGACCCTGGAGGGCCTGATCCAACTCGCTCTCCGGATCGACCAGCGCCTCCTCTCTCGTCCGAGGCCAGCCCCTCGCACCCTGCCACCTGCACCCACCTTCGCCGTCACCACTTCACGACCAGCACCCGCCTTCACTGTCACCACTCCACGCCCCGCAGACTCCGCCACCTACGCCACCCCGGGACATGTCGGTTCTCCACCTCCTGCCGTGGTTGACACCGGAGCCGGGGAACCCATGCAACTAGGACGCGCCTCCTTGACCGCTGCAGAACGGGAGAGACGCTTTCGTGAAGGGCTCTGTGCCTATTGCGGGTCAGCTACACATCACAGGGCAACCTGCCCGCTCAGACCGGGAAACGCCCAGGCCCGGTGAGAGGAGAGAGATACTCGCCGGGTCACCTTCGTCTCTCCGCCATCACCACCAACTCCTCCCGTCTCACGGTTCAGGTACACCTCCAGGTTGGCCACAAACGGGTCCGAAGTGCTGCGTTCATCGACTCCGGGGCAGCAGGTAACTTCATTGACTCTGCATATGCCAAAACCCTGGGGGTAAAACTCGAGGCGTTATCCCAGCCCGTTCGCATCACCTCTGTCGACGGTCGCCCCCTCTCCACCAGCCCAATCAGCACCCGAACAGAACCCATCACCGTCTCCATCAACCAACACCATGAACAGTTAAAATTCTTCGTCACCTCCATCTCATCTCCACCCATCATCCTTGGTCATCCCTGGCTGCTCCAACATGACCCTCTAATCTCCTGGACCCAGAATCGGATCCTTCAGTGGGGCGCGACCTGCAACGAACTATGCCTACGGGCAGCGGCTGGGACGTGCTCTAGGGAGTCCGAGGCCCCCGACGTCGACACCAACTCCATCCCCGAACCGTACCGAGACCTATCGGAGGTTTTCTGCAGGCGACGAGCCACCCATCTTCCTCCTCATCGTCCATACGACCTCGCCATAGACCTCCAACCCGGTACGATCCCCCCCCGCGGCCATCTCTACTCACTCACACCCACCGAGACCCAGGTGATGGAGGAATATGTAAACAACGCCCTGCGCCAAGGCACCATCAGGCCCTCCTCCTCACCTGCCGCCGCGGGGTTCTTCTTCGTGAAGAAGAGAGGCGGTGAACTTCGCCCTTGTGTCGACTATCGGGGGCTCAACCATCTCACCATCAAAAATCGACATCCTCTGCCTCTTACCAACTCAGCCCTGGACGCCCTCTCTGGCGCCACAATCTTTACGAAGTTGGACCTCCGGAGCGCCTACAACTTGGTGCGCATCAGAGAGGGCGATGAGTGGAAGACGGCATTCATCACCCCCACCGGACATTATGAAACTCTTGTCATCCCATTCGGACTGTGCAATGCCCCCGCCGCATTCCAACACTTCATTAACGACGTCCTTCGGGACATGCTCGGTCGGTGGGCATTCGCATACCTGGACGATATTTTAATTTATTCACGCACCATGGAAGAACACACCCAGCACGTCAGGGCGGTTCTAAAGAGATTACTCGCCCACCAACTGTACTGTAAGTTGGAAAAGTGCGCTTTTCACGAGCGCTCCACCACGTTCCTGGGTTTTGTCATCTCGCCCCAGGGTGTGGCCATGGACCCGCAGAAGCTAGAGGTTGTGCGTCATTGGCCCCTACCCAAGACCCTCAAACAGCTTCAACGGTTTCTCGGGTTTGCGAACTTCTATCGTCGCTTTATCCGGGACTACAGTACAGTTGCCGCCCCCCTAACCGCTCTGACCCGTCCCTCCTCTCTCCCTTTTCACCTCAACCCGGCAGCTGTCTCCGCTTTTCGATCACTGTGTCACCGCTTCACCACTGCACCGATTCTCCACCACCCAGATGTCAATAAATCATTCGTTGTGGAGGTGGATGCTTCAGATGTGGGCGCTGGAGCTATCCTCTCACAGCAAGGTCCAGACCAAAAACTACACCCTTGTGGTTTTTTCTCCAGAAAATTTGACTCCACTCAGCAGCGATACGGGGTGGGGGACCGCGAACTGCTGGCCATAAAGTGGGCTCTGGAGGAGTGGCGTCACTGGCTCCAGGGCGTCAGTGAGCCATTCATAGTCTGGACGGACCATCAAAATCTAATCACCATCCGAAACATTAAACAGTTAAATCCACGACAGGCGCGGTGGGCATTATTCTTTGAGAATTACAACTTCCACCTCTCATACCGCCCGGGGCCCAAGAACACCAAAGCTGACGCCCTCTCCCGACAACTAGAGGTGGACCCCCCCCGGGCGGACCCCGCGCCTGTCCTCCCCTCTTCCAAGATCATCGCACCCCTGCAACTGGACCTGGAAACGAGAGTGCGCCAGGCACGAGGTACAGAGACCGAACCGGCAGGTGTGCCACCTGGACGACTTTTCGTGCCTGAAGGGATGAGACCCGAGGTTCTCCACTGGGGACACTCCTCCCCAATTTCGGGCCATCCAGGCACCCGACGATCCCTCCAATTTATCCAGCGCGACTTCTGGTGGCCATCCATGACGAGGGACGTCCAAGAGTTCGTTCAGGCATGCCCAGTGTGTGCCAGGGCAAAGACCACCAACCGACCCTCTCCAGGAGAACTGCAACCCCTTCCAGTCCCTCGACGGCCCTGGACGCACATTGCCGTGGACTTCATCACGGGCCTGCCGGCCTCCGAAGGAAAAGACACCATCCTCACGATCGTGGATCGGTTCTCTAAGACCGTGCATCTGGTGGCTCTCGCCGGACTCCCGTCAGCAAAGGAAACAGCAGAGCTGATTTTAGAGCACGTAGTCCGTCTGCATGGGTTCCCCAAGGATATCGTCTCGGACAGAGGGCCCCAGTTCACAGCCCGGTTCTGGAAGGCCTTCTGCCGTCTGATCGATTCCACCTGCAGTCTGTCCTCCGGATACCACCCACAGACTAACGGTCAGACGGAGCGGACCAACCAACAACTGGAGCGCTACCTGAGATGTTTCGTCGCGGACCGTCAGCGCTCCTGGGCACGCTACCTCATTTGGGCGGAACTATCACACAACCTCCACATCTCCTCTGCCACTAACCTAAGCCCATTTGAGGTATGCCACGGTTTCCAACCCACCGTCTTCAACCACCCAGAGCCGGAGGTTGATGTACCGTCAGCCCAACAGTTGGTCCGCAGATGTCGGCGGCTCTGGACTACGACCAACCAGGCCATCCAACGTGCCAATCGCCGCCGACATCCTCCGGGACGACTATACCACGTAGGTGACAAGGTATGGCTGTCCACAAAAAACCTCCACCTCCGCACCGAGTCAAAGAAGCTTTCCCCCAGATTCATCGGACCATACCACATCACTCACAGAATTAACCCTGTCACCTACCGGCTCCAGCTGCCTGCGGCGCTCCGGATCCATCCAGTCTTCCACCTGTCCCAGTTCAAGCCCTTCATCACCTCACCCATGATTCCACCCACCCCCCAGCTCCTCCTCCCCGGATCATCGACGGCGGTCCCGCCTACACCGTGCGCCGAATCCTTGACTCGCGCCCTCGGGGCAAAGGTACGCAATACCTGGTGGACTGGGAGGGCTATGGCCCCGAGGAGCGATCTTGGATCCCGGCCCGGTTCATTCTCGACCCCCAGCTAATTCGGGACTACCGTCACAGGGTATCCTCCATCCCAGGACCGTCAGGAGCCAGTCCTGGACAGGGGGGTACTGTCATACACACTCAATCTGCGCCCGGCACTAGGACCCGGAAGTAAGACGGGCGCAAAACCAGGAAGTATAAAAGAGGTAAACAAACGATGGCTTACCGCTCAGTCATTGAGTTCGGCCCATGTCAGCTCCAGCTGTCGTTTCAGCAAACCGTGAGTACTCACATGTTGGTTCCGTTTGTCTTTGCTATTGTGTGTGTATTTTTAGGACGCGGGTTAAATTTGTGTTTTTCCCTTGCTCCGCTTTTGTGAGAGTCCTTAAACTAAATCGCGTGGTTATCCTGCCTGCTCGCTTCTTTCCGCGTTTGGGTTTATCCTCCACGCTACATTGGGCTAACCGCTAAAGCTACGTCTTCTGGTCACCTCAGGTTAGTCCATCTTGACAGAGGGATTATATAGAGAAATAACGGGAGTTTTTACCCTGTGTTAACTGTATTATGTCATTCTGCACAATCACACAACATACTGTACATGTAGTACATGCATACTGTACACTGTTAAATCTCATCCTGTTCCATTGAAAGAACTTATTTCCTAGTATTCTTTTAAATCATCAGGTAATCTAGTTCAATGTTAGGATGATTCCAGGATGTTAGAATGAGCTCAAATGAGTTGAAAGAAGACAAGATGTGACTTTAATAATAAGTATAATAAGTAATGTGCAAACTGGTTGAGCAGATTGTAAATTATTCAAGGCAACAGATCTTCGTATCCTCACTTAGCCAACTTTCTGAGATGGCTCAGTTTCTAAAACTCCTCATTATTCCCTTTATCCACCATATAAATCAAAAATTTTTGCAATTTGGTATAAATAATGAAACGAAAATCTTGCAAAATGTGTGGGGTTTTTTTTTTCGTGTGTGTGTGTATATCTGAATAAATGTTCATGATTTGAATATTAGTAACTAAATCAAGTAAAAACATTATTCAACACATTCACACAATTCCTTTAATATAGGTGACTGTATACAGAACAATCTCTTCACTGGACATATGAAATGTATTATTATTATTATTATTATTATTATTATTATTATTATTATTATTTTGTATTTTGTAAACAGCACTTTTAAAAAGTTTTTTTTTATTTTTTATAATTAAGTCTAAACAAATCTCCTGAGCAAATTCAATCAATACTGCTCCTGATCAATAACTGCAGATAAATTTCAGGATCCTTTTACTTGCTAATGCGCTAGATAATAAATCTTAATAGTGACACAGCAGCTTGTGTAATTTATGTTCATCAGGAACATTCATGAACCTTTGGTGATTCTTCTTCTCTCCCCCTTCTTCTTACGATGAAAAGACATATTCAAGTCAAACTGGGACTTTTGATTGCGTAGAATTACAGAACACGGTTATAAGAGTTAAACCTCCCTTTATTTCTCTGTATAATCCCCTGCTACACTAATGCACCTTCCTCAGAGTTTCTCTAGTGCTTGGACACCATCAAGGTAGAAGGTTTTCCCAGTATGCCGGATACCATGAACGGACTCCCTGATTCACACTGGCCTCCCAGGAACTCCTTTGATGATCCAAACATGTGGAAATGTCTGAAAAGCGAGATCAGGGGGGGATCAAGTAATGAATAGTGATTCACGAATGTACGGCCTTCTTGCACCATTTAGATGATTTACTGCGGTTAAGAGGCTCATCACCGTACTGTGATACTTAAAGTCTTCTATAAATGTCACTTGAGTTCCTTGATGAGAAATTCCATCACAAGTCTCAGCTTGATTTGAATTCAACCTTATATTACTGTACCACCATTCAGCTGCTATTTGTACCTCCACTTTAATATAAATCATCACAGAATCAGTCAGTTTCCACATAAAGTGCAATATTGAGATTATTATCAGGTGGTCGTGTTGTACATTGTGTTGCCTTTCAAGTAGTTTTCCATACTGCTTATCCTTCTTAGCATCTCAGGGAAAAAGGTGGGGAACCCCTGAAACTCTGGATGGTGTGGTGTTCCAGCGGGATATAAGCACACATACTGTACACTCACATACTCAGTCGTACACTATGGGCAACTTGGAAATTCCAATCAGTTTTATTTGGACTGTGAGAGGAAACTACCTATCTATTTACATATAAAGTATTTATTTCTAATTGTTAAGTATTTATTTTATTATTAATTAATTTTTTTAATGAATGTCTAAAAAAGGCTTATAAACAAAGATTTTGATGATGAAGATGAGGAAGATGATGATGATGTCAACAATTAACAATTTATTTTGTTTAATTTCTTTATTAAAATGTTGTCCATAGTCTAGGTACCACCTGCAAATGTACAGTATTTTATAACAGAAAACAAATGTGAAAAATAATGAAAATAATTACAATAAGAAATAAGAGATGAAAATAATGTAGACACGTTTAAGGTTATAGCTGGAATTTAAAGTCACCTTGGAGAATAACAATCAATTGCACTAGTCTTTTTTAGTCTTCACTTTAAAAGCACAATTAGCACAAAAACATGATGTTGCATTCATTGATTGCTAGTTATTTATTATATTTTTATGTTTTTTTCCCTGAAACCTGTTTCTGTGTTTTTATGTCAGTAAACAAAAAAGTCCTACCTTTAAATTCTAATGTTCATGACACCATTATAACTGAAATGC